>SKCR01053321.1:0-37812 GCA_019454045.1 Zanthoxylum bungeanum | reverse complement strand
AACATGCCTCCTCATTCAAAAAAATATTCGGGATCGTAAGTAAGTGAGGAGGAGGCCTTTTGTTTCTTTCGGGGCCATAATACAACTCTTGCTTCCAATATTGTCTACACACTACACCACATACCCAAACTTCTCAACAGATTCAAAAATTTTCAATGGGACATTTCATCAAACACTTGGTGGGCAAGGTTGAGACTAACAACATGATGACTGGACTTGTTCCTATTCTATCCCATACTGTTTGGAAAATACTAAGCATCCCAAGATCATTTCAAGCATTAAAAACAAGTGCGAATACAACGAGGGAGTTGCGGAATACTCACATTGATCGGTTGAGCGACGCGGCAACGAACAAAACTTGAATTTCTACCTCCAACAGCTCACGGCATTGAGCTTACTGCAGTCCTCCAAATTTGGCCATGGGTGAGCTCCAAGCTTCGTCAAATGATTCCCGGCTCATGGGTGGACTTCCCTATCACCTTCGCATGTCTCTCGGAGTGCTAGCTCTCAAGAAATTTGCCGCAAATTTCCTACACTTGCTTCCCTTGCTCACAGTTTTTAGGCAAAAACCAGTGAAGAAATTTTAAGCCCCTTGGGCATGTAGAGAGGAGAGAAAATAGAGGAGAGATGATAATGTGTTTTGCGTATTTGTTTTCTAAAAACATATACCAAAAAATTTGAAAATCAAATACCAAATATTAAAATATTTGTATATGTCTTTCAAACATCACAATTGAGTGTTAAACACTCATCCATCAACTACACACATCACTTCCATCAATCAGTGAATAGTGACTGGCGTCAATCACTCAAAGTGAAAGACATCCATCATTGATTGACGAATGATGTGACGCTAGATGCGACTCGCGATTTGACGCTTGATTTGACTTGCGTGCCGCACTCGAATTCGAAATGCGAATGCACTCGCAAATAATCCCGGGCTCAGGTTCGTTAATTCCAAATTAACGAATTTTCCGTTATGACGTAATTAAATCTAATTTAATAAAATAATCATGCCTAGCATAATTACTATTCACGTGGCTAACGAATTAATTCTAAATTAACTCGTTCGCCCGAATTAAAATCTAATTTTAATTCCGCGTCGAAATCCAATTTCGTTTAATATATCGAATATATTAATTAATCGATTAATTCCAAATTAATCGTTATCTCTCTTTAATTGATATTTTATCCCAGATAAAATATCTCCGCAATTAATCCTATATTAATTTTCTCTCTCATGATTAATTAATCCCATATTAATAAAAGTTGCGAGTCATACGTCATCGGTGAATCTTCGAGAAGCGACCCATGAGATCCCCGGATATATTGGCAGTAAATTCGGTCGTCGGACTATCTGAACACGTAAGTACCTAGTGCTACGTTTCTACCAATTTACAAGACAAGGTTGGCTTCTAGCAAAGCGCCATGCCTACCCAATTCACCAGAAATATCCTTACAGGATAAGGATCTATCAGGCAGTATACGTAGTATTGCGTATTTCGATCCAGTATCGGATGATCACATGCAAGGCCTGGGTTGGTACAGTGTCTGCCCTGTACAAAGCATATATCGGATTACAAGCAACTAGTCTCTTTAATATCGGATAATCA
Source organism: Zanthoxylum bungeanum (assembly GCA_019454045.1). Taxonomy (NCBI): domain Eukaryota; kingdom Viridiplantae; phylum Streptophyta; class Magnoliopsida; order Sapindales; family Rutaceae; genus Zanthoxylum; species Zanthoxylum bungeanum. The sequence continues at coordinate 36,199 of SKCR01053321.1, read as the reverse complement.
TGACCAAGTCATATTATCCCGACGGTTGCAACCTTTTTAGAGAACCAGTTTTGTATCCCTACAGGATCATCATCTCCATATGACTGGAGTGACACTTCCGTCTTGACATCACACCCAACACACTACGATTCTCGATATACCCAGAAGAGGCGTACACAGAAACCGGTTAAAGCCATGGACGACCAAACCAAAGTATATTGATTGTCGCAAGTATTAGCGGTGCAAGTCTCAGGTTAAGACCAAATACACCTACCCTGATTTCGGACTTCCATAGACACATAGTCATACTACCAATGGAATTCTGAGGGGGTCTATCCAGAGCGAAGCTGTTTCCCGTACCATCGGTAAACACAACCTCCTATTACACTTGCATGAGTATCATATACCCTAATATATGAGAACTATGCCGTTGTGCCCTCACAACGCGCACAAGTGTAATACTAGTCTTTTACGTATTTATCGATGTCCAATCTCGACAATACTCTGACTAGGGATATTTAATGATTTATCCTTCGTGGACTGATACTGTCTCATATCATTCTCAATCCAGGAACAAATCACAGGGACCTCCTATCATTTATACTTCTTGATGATCTAATCACAAATGATAAGAGTACAATCTCCTTTGCCATAGTTAATTTGTACAACAACACCGTGATCTGTACAAATAGTGACGCTATGGGTCATAATTGTCCAACAATCTCCCACTTGGCCTATAGCCAGTCACTCGAGTGTCTGACACCCGAACTATGTACGGTTGGCTCAAACTGCTGAGAAAATGCTTTCGTCAGCGGATTTGCATGATTATCGTCTGATGCGATTTATACGATCATTACATCGCCACGATGTATGATCCGAACAAATCAGATAAATAGTCGAAGTATATATCTGGATCGTTGATGAGACCATTAATTCTTTAGCTACTGCTGACGCCTAGCTCAGCTGCTAACAGAACTATATCTAATCTAATTAGATTTGTTATTGACCCAAATGGCTTCTATTGCTGCCTCAGCTGTAGCATAACCCGCCATTTGCATTTGTTGTTTATTGGTAACAGTATCTTTCTTGGAAGATTTCCATCTCACTGTTCCGTTATTCAAACTGTATAGTATTGTTGTTATGACTTTTAGTCGTCTTTATCGGTTAATAAACTTACAGTAGTGATCCCAGTCACTTCAAGTTCTCATTCTCCATAGTTAATACAGCATCCTTAGATCTCTAAGATACTAAGTATGTTCTTAACATCAATCCAGTGACTATCACTTGGATTGGCCTGTTTGTGACTTCATATGCTCAAAGTGTATGAGACACCAGGTTGCATACATTTTTAATGTACGGGTTCTCGGAGAGTGTAAACAACTTTAAATCTATCCCAATAGATCTTTATTCCTAGAATAAAGGTTGTTTCTCCCAAGAATTCTACGGAGAATTTTCTGAAAGCCAAGCTTTCACCGATTGTATTATGGGAATTTCATTTCCAAGAAATGATGTATTATCATTATACAGTACATTTACTGTCAGTGCGCTCTCATTAACCTCCTTATATACACAAGAATCATTTCATTTTGAATTAAATCATATACCATTATGATTACTTAAAAATGATAATTCCAAGAACCTAATGCTTGCTTCAATCCAAACATGGATCGAATAACCTGCAAACCTTGTTTGCTAGTTTAAGTACGACAAAACTGAGAGGATGTTATAAACATCCTCCAAAAGGTTTCCTTTTCTGGAAAGTGATTTTCCCGTTAAGCTGTCATATTTCACTAATGAAACATGCAGCATTAGCAAGCATTATCCAAATGGATTTACCGTGGCAACAGGTAAAAGGTTTCGTTGTAATCAACACAATGTTGATAACGATACCTTTTCGCTACAAGCCTAGCTTAGTACGTTGGTATGGTTCCTTCCACGTATGTCTTCCTTGAAGACTTATATAGTACCAATAGGCAAAATGTCTTGCGGTACATCAACTAGTATTCAAACATAGTTGGTATACATGGAATCCATTTCGGATTCATGGCACTTTGCCATAATAGGGAGTCGATACCTTGTATCACTTTCTCATACGTAGTCAGGTGGTGTACCTCAAAAGATAGACATCTTTATAAGGTGAGATCAGAAACCCATACCCCAGATTATTTTCTGACTCTCTCCGACATACGCGGTTCTTATGTATTCGAAGATTAATGGTATAGTTTCATCCTTGATGAACTATATATGTTCCATTAAGGAATCGATGCCTTGAATAGTATTACTCCGACTTTCATCGAGTTTTACTATCCTCCCACTTACCACTGCATATCGGTATTCCTTTAAGGAAAACTACATGGCGAGCAACAATTACATTGTTCTCTCGTGAGTTGTATAAGTACAATACTTTGGTATCGCTATGATAACCTACAATTGGCACTTATCCATTTTTGGGTTTTAGTTTGGTATCATCCAAACATATGCCTAGCATACCCAAATTATCAGGAATGTGAAACCCGGTTTCTTTCCGTTCATATCTAATATGAAATCTGTCAAACAGATATTTATGGAACCTTATTCTAAATAAGTTATACACTGTTTATGCTTATCCGTTGAAGGAAATGGTAGCTCAGAGTGACTCATGATTAACCTTATCATGTCTAACAAAATTCGGTTACTCTGTTCGGACACACCGTCAAATTGACGTGTTCTGGGAGGAGTCCTGATTGAAAGAATACTATACTCTTTCAAGTATATTAGAAACTTATTGCTTAGGTATTTTCCATTACGGTCTTATTGTGACGGTTTAATACTTTAGCCGATCTGTTTGTCTATTTCGTGTCGAAACTTTAAAATTTTCCGATTTGTGTTTCAAAAGAAACACATAACCATAACGTGATGCCACATCCGTAAAGGTCACGAAATATTCATATCCACCTCTAGCCTAGCTAGACATGGGCCCACTTGCTTCACTATGAACTAGGGCTAACAGATCGGTGGCATTTACACTTTTACTAAGTAAAGGTGTTATAGGCACTTTGCCCAATAAACTAGATTCGTAGACTTTATTTGAATAGAATCAAATCAGTCCGAGTACCCACTCTTCAAAAGTGTGGATATACGATTCTTGTTTAATTGTGTCCCAGACAACAATGCCACAATTAGTTTCTTCTGATCAAATCAGTTTGAGCTATTTGTTTGTCATGTTCATGTTTGAGATTTATTTATATTCAAAATATAAATGCTGTTATTCACATCTAATGTGTTTATCTCAATATCATCTTTATATAATAAAACACTTTAGTGTTCTAGAATATAAAGGTTCATCCGCAGTGGATTAAACACTGATATAGAGATAATGTATCTAGTCAAACTAGTGACATTATTAAGTTTCCAAATTTAGGTACACACCCGAAGGGTAGTTCCTAAACTTAGGTATCTACGGTTAAAACATGACTTTCGTCCCATTTCCAATTCGCAGATAAATCTCAATTGAAGTCAGTATCCTGCTCATAGCAGTTTCTGAACATCAGTATATATTTATGTATCACACTAAGTATCTTAAATCCAATTTCAATACTAGTAGTGACACAATTTTGACAAACATATTTGAAGTCAGAGCCTTGCTCGTTCTTCAATTTTTTCATGTCTGCTTTGTCCAAACGGCAGTCACGCTTCCGCGATCCCGTTTGCCACAATTTAGGTAGACATTTTGGGATATGTCCTTTTTCTTCCCAGAAGACTATAATGATTTTGCCTTTGCCCTTTTCAACATTCCAGTAGCCTTTGGCCAAGCCTTGGCCTTCTAGAATATCGAAGTAAGGTACGCCTTGCGCTACTTGCCTATTGCAAATTTTGACTTTATCTCATTGAGAATAGTCATTAACTCTCCAAGAGTTTATTATTGCAATTTAGTACTTCTAAGATCTAAGTATAGATCTATGAAGATCCTTCAATTTCATTATCATACTTTAAGGATCTAACCCTTAGTTCTGACAAAGAAATTAAGGAGTCTACTGCGACAAGCTTAATGGATTAAGCACTAAAGTTATCATTACATAAATCTTCCAAAGACTATGCTCGACTATTTGCTTAACTCCGGGCTTAGGCATAATATAATATTTTATCAAATAAAGTAACTTATTATTTCCAGGACCATCCTGAATTTATTCCCAATTTGAAAATTAAACCATTTAAATACATTTTCCCTAGGATTATGTTTTAAATGTCAATCTTTCATTTTTATCTTGATTCTAATAGTCCACTATTAATCAACGATTAAGGTACTATTTATTATAATGATTACAATAGTCCAACTATTTAATCAACTATAATTTAATAGATTAAAATCAATTATATTGATTACTATAATCCAATTATAAAATCAACTATAAATGAATAGTTTGAATACAGTTCAAGTGTTTAATCAAAAAAACGTTTAAATATTAGTCCAACTAACATTTAATTTATTTGACGAATGATATTTGTTTTGAGCGCGTATGGAAAGTAATTAAACGAATATTGCAAATTCAATTCTTGCCTCCCACTATTTTTCGGCGAGCCTCTAACCCTCTGTCGAGTACTCGGGAAACCGTTTTCCTAGCGGGCTAGGATCCCGTTAAATATCACACAATCTTGACTTTGGCCAACAAATTGTATGATAATTAACTAGTTAGATCACTAAGATCAATTGGATCCATCCAATTCCTAGATCCAGTAGGGGGACATCCAAGTCCGAAACATATATCTTATATATGCCAATATATCCAATATTACCTACCCTTTTTCCTCTGAATCAACTAAGCCTGGCTTTGGCACAACAAACTTAGTGATCCCAATTAAGCGGAACCCATTGACCATGGAAAGCTTCGTAATCAATGTCGATGGACAAGAAGTGGTCTTGACTTTGGCCAAAAACACAACTTGGACAAGACACCAATATGGAACAAAGCCTTCGTGATTCAAACACATCCTCGACGGACAAAGGCCTTGACTTGGCCAACAAGCTAATGCCAGTCTTAGATCTTGAGTAAGAATCACTCAATGGAAGTAAAAACGCTTAATATTTGTGAGGGTTTTTCGAATGCAAATTGGCAACCAATTTATTATCTTTGTTAAGGTCTCATCATCATACACCCTTAGACATGCATTCTAAACAATAATAAAGCGCATATGAATAAATAATAATGATATGCGGATGGATACTTTACACATTGATCCTAGATCAAATCTCTCACTTTCTCTCTCCCGCTAGCACAAGTATTTGCTTCTACCCGTTACATTACACTTCTACAGAAACCTCATTTACATTGGGGGGAATAGGTGAGAAGAGAATATAAAGAATAAGGAGGTAATAAGGCTGGACACGTAGGTCCAATTAATAAATCAAATTTATTACAACAATTTCTAAAATTGTCTCACCCATCTAATATCCATCCGATATACATTATTCAGCATCACAACCATGTATTCACACAAGCATGTTATCAATCAATCTAATCAAATTAATTAATCTGATAATAGTGACCATCCAATGTTCAAACAACGATTGATTTTGCTCGAGTCAAACTCGTTTTGCGAATAAGTACTCAAAGTACGAATTCTTGAATTAAATTAAATTACACAATTAAATCCAATTCAATTTGTATTTAATTCTAATTCACTATTTAATTCCAAATTAAATACTACACTTTATTAATAAACCTTTATGACTTAAATTCCAAATTTAATCGTTACGGGTCTCAAAGCCCGATTAACCTCCAACGTCAATTTAATTAAAGTCCAATGGGCTTTTAATTAATTTCTTAAGGCGTGGACTTTTGGTCAACTCGGGTCGAACCCAATAACCAAAGTCCAATCCGGGAGTTACCCCATAAACCCAGAAATCAATTTAGGCCCAATTAAACTTTAAAGGTCCATTAGTCGCATTTGGGCTTTATGGAAGCGGTTTTGGGCCCAATTGGATCCAACCAATTTTGCCTAAACCCAACTTAGTACAACCAAGCCCAATAAGCCCAATAACAACTTTAAAAGTCCAATTTCCAAAATTAGGCTCAACATAATTAAATTACAAAATCCAATTTCACATTTAATTATCCAAAGTGCATTACACAATTAATTATCCAATTAACATTTCTAAAACATCAATTAGCCTAATTAATCATGCTCTTTAACAACAAAACATGTCCAACACATTTCATCAAAAATCAAACCCAAAATTCATGCTCAAAGTCTCGGCAATATAGGGATTTTCATATCAATTCCAAATTCAATCCAATCAAATCCAAATTAACATTAAATCCACATTTCCAATTGATTCAAGTCATCCAATGATCAAAAATCAAAAAATCACCAAGACCATTAGGGCTATTGACTTTCGGCCAATTCAACAAAATTGGGGAAAAATGTTCCAAATAATTTTTAAACAAATTGATCCAATCAATCTTCAATTAAAACATATTTAAGCATACTAATTCATCCAATTTCATTAAAACATGCTCAAACACATTTTTGCCCGAATTTTAAGCCCTAAAATATTTTCATGCTTACCTTGCTGTTGATACCATTGTTTGGAACATACTAAGCATCCCAAGATCATTTCAAGCATTGAAAAAAAGTGCGAATACAATGAGGGAATTGCGGAAACTCACATCGATCGGTTGAGCGACACGGTAACGAACAAAATTGAATTTCTGCCTCCAACAGTTCACGGCAGTGAGCTTACTGAAGTCCTCCAAATTCGGCCATGGGTGAGCTCCAAGCTTCGTCAAATGATTCCCGGCTCATGGGTGGACTTCCCTATCACCTTTACATGTCTCTCGGAGTGCTAGCTCTCAAGAAATTTGCCACAAATTTCCCACACTTGCTTCCCTTGCTCACGGTTTTTAGGCAAAAACCAGTGAAGAAATTTTAAGCCCCTTAGGCGTGTAGAGAGGAGAGAAAAGAGAGGAGAGATGATAATGTGTTTTGTGTATTTGTTTTCTAAAAACATATACCAAAAAATTTGAAAATCAAATACCAAATATTAAAATATTTGTATATGTCTTTCAAACATCACAATTGAGTGTTAAACACTCATCCATCAACTACACACATCACTTGTTTGGTTTCTAGATTAGGTCCCAAAATCATGAAATCAAGCACAAAACGCATGAATACACATCAAATGAGGTGCGTAATATACTCACAATGAACGGATTGGATGCGACGAAGAACACAAGCCTTCAAGCTTCCTCAAATGTCACGGCAGTAGCTTCTCTTTGCAGTGGACTGCTCGGTTTTGCTACTTCTTGCTCCTTGAAGATTCGGCCATGGTAGAAACCATTGAAGCTCCAAGCTTCAAGCTTCCAAAATGGTTCCATGCTCACGAAATGGCTGCCCTAACACCTTAGGATGACTCATGGTGTGTGCTTGCACATTTGTTTCGTAACAAAACAACTTCTTGCTTCTCCTTTTACTCGGCAGAAACAGAGATGGAAGAAGAAAATGGGTCTCTTAGACCGTAAGGGAGAGAGAGGAGGGAAAGAGGTAATACCGAAAAATGGGAGAGAGAAAATGAAAAGTGTAAATAGGTTTTATATTTTCCAAAAAATAATAAAACCATTTACCAATTTTTCAAAACCAAAAAATTCAAAAGCAAAAAGCATAATTAATGCTTTCAACTACCACATCAATCAATCACTCAAATTGTCACATCACTCAAAGTGACATGTGATTTGACGCTTGATGTGACTAGCGATTTGACGCTTGATGTGACTTGCATGCCGCACTTGAATTCGAAATGTGAATGCGCTCGCAAACACACTCGGGCTCGGGTTCGCTAATTCCAAATTAACGAATTTTCCGTTGCGACGTAATTAAATGATTACGCCTAGCGAAGTCACTATTCACGTCGCTAACGAATTAATTCTAAATTAACTCGTTCGCCCGAATTGAAATCTAATTTTAATTCCGCGTCGAAATCCAATTTCGTATAATATATCGAATATATTATTTTAATCGATTAATTCCAAATTAATCGTTCTCTCTTTAATTAATATTTTATCCCAGATAAAATATCTCCGTAATTAATCTCAGATTCATTTTCTCTCTCTTCTAATTATTCCCAGATTAATTAAAGTGCGAGTCATACATCATCGGTGAATCTTCGGGAAGCGAACCATGAGATCCCCGGATATGTTGGCAGTAAATTCGGTCGTCGGACTATCTGAACACGCAAGTACCTCGTACTACGTTTTTACCGATTTACAAGACAAGGTTGGCCTCTAGCAAAGTGCCATGCCTACCCAATTCTCCAGAAATATCCTTACAGGAATAAAGGATCTATATCAAGCGTAGTATACCGTAGTATTGTGTATGTCGATCCAGCATCGGATGTTCACGTGCTAGGCCTGGGGCTGGAATTGTGTCACCCCCGTACGAAGCACATATCGGATGTCTAGCAACTAGTCTCTATAATCGGATATACATGCCCTAGTCATAATATCCCGATAGCTCGAGCATTTAAGAGAACAAGTTCCGTATCCTATGTGACCATCATCTCCATATGACTGGAGTGATACTTCCGTCTTAACATCACACCCAACACACTACGATTCTCAATATACCCAGCATTGGCGTACACAGAACCAGTTAAAGCCCTGGACGACCTCAACCAAAGTATATTGATTGTCGCAAGTATTAGCGGTGCAAGTCTCAGGTTAAGACCAAATACACCTACCCTGATTGCAGACTCCAAAATACACATAGTCATACTACCAATGGGATTCCGCATGGGTCTATCCAGAGCGAAGCTGTTTCCCGTACCATCGGTAAAACACAACCGCCTATTACACTTGCATTAGTATCCTATACCCAAATATATGAGAACTATGCCGTTGTGCCCTCACAACGCGCACAAGTGTAATACTAGTCTTTTACGTATTTATCGATGTCCAATCTCGATAATACTCTGACTAGGGATATTTAATGATTTATCCTTCGTGGACTGATACTGTTATATCATTCTCCGTCCAGGAACAAATCACAAGGACCTCCTATCATTTATACATCTAGGTGATCTAATCACAAATGATAAGAGTGCAATCTCCTTTGTCACATAGTTAATTTGTACAACAACACCGTGATCTGTACAGATAGTGACGCTATGGGTCATAATTTTCCAACATCACTTCCCATCAATCAGTGAATAGTGACTGGCGTCAATCACTCAAAGTGAAAGACATCCATCAATTGATTGACGAATGATGTGACGCTTGATTTGACTTGCGTGCCGCACTCGAATTCGAAATGAGAATGCGCTCGCAAACAATGCCGGGCTTGGGTTCGTTAATTCCAAATTAACGAATTTTCCGTTGCGACGTATTTAAATCTAATTTAATAAAATAATCATGTCTAGCATAATTACTATTCACATCGCTAACGAATTAATTTTAAATTAACTCGTTCGCCCGAATTAAAATCTAATTTTAATTCCGCGTCGAAATCTAATTTCGTTTAATATATCGAATATATTAATTAATCGATTAATTCCAAATTAATCGTTATCTCTCTTTAATTGAAATTTTATCCCAGATAAAATATCTCCGCAATTAATCCCAGATTAATTTTCTCTCTCATGATTAATTAATCCAAGATTAATAATAGGTGTGAGTCATACGTCATCGGTGAATCTTCGGGAAGCGACCCATGAGATCCCCGGATATGTTGGCAGTAAATTTGGTCGTTGGACTATCCGAACACGTAAGTACCTAGTACTACGTTTGTACTGATTTACAAGACAAGGTTGGCTTCTAGCAAAGCGCCATGCCTACCCAATTCTCCATAAATATCCTTACAGGAATAAGGATCTATATCAGGAGTAGTATACGTAGTATTGCGTATTTCGATCCAGTATCGGATGATCACATGCAAGGCCTGGGGATGGTACAGTGTCTTCCCCGTACGAAGGATATATCAGATTACAAGAAACTAGTCTCTTTAATATCGGATAATCATGACCAAGTCATATTATCCCGACGGTTGACACCTTTTTAGAGAACCAGTTTTGTATCCCTATGCGATCATCATCTCCATATGACTGGAGTGACACTTCCGTCTTGACATCACACCCAACACACTACGATTCTCGATATACCCAGAAGAGGCGTACACAGAAACCGGTTAAAGCCCTGGATGACCAAAACCAAAGTATATTGATTGTCTCAAGAATTAGCGATGCAAGTATCAGGTTAAGACCAAATACACCTACCCTGATTTCGGACTTCCATAGACACATAGTCATACTACCAATGGAATTCCGAGGGGGTCTATCCAGAGCGAAGCTGTTTCCCGTACAATCGGTAAAACACAACCTCCTATTACACTTGCATGAGTATCCTATACCCAAATATATGAGAACTATGTCGTTGTGCCCTCACAATGCGCACAAGTGTAATACTAGTCTTTTACGTATTTATCGATGTACAATCTCGACAATACTCTAACTATGGATATTTAATGATTTATCCTTTGTGGACTGATACTGTCTCATATCATTCTCAATCCAGGAACAAATCACAGGGACCTCCTATCATTTATACATCTTGGTGATCTAATCACAAATGATAAGAGTGCAATCTCCTTTGTCACATAGTTAATTTATACAACAACACCGTGATCTGTACAAATAGTGACGCTATGGTTCATAATTGTCCAACACATACATGCTCTAGGAATAAGGTTCTACTATCCAACGAAAGCCCCACACACTCTTAGAACGACCCAACAAAAGAATTAATTGTATTTGGAGAAGAGAAAAATTCAATACCAACTTGTTACACGACCAACCTAGCTTGGAGGAGATTCAAATGAACACATTAATTGGAATTCTAATGAAGAATATGAAGGATCAAATACCTATTGTTGTTGCACAGTATAAGGCGAGATGGATCCAAAGTAGGTGGCTTCTAAGCAAAATATTTGCACTGATGTGGTACTGATTAAACTGGAGAGTTTTGATTTTTAAAATGGAACGTTACGTCACGATGCCAAAATTGGCGTTGCGACGCCCTGCCTCTGGACTTTTTATGGCCTGTGTCTCACATTGCATCGCGACGCCAAAATTGGCATTGCGACGCGACTCTCTTAGGAATCTTGTATTTGTGTTGTATGACCTCGTGTCGCGATGCCAAAAGTGACGTTGCGACGCGTCCCTTTTTTTTTAATTGAACTAACTACCTATTTCATTGGGCTGCCTCCCAATAAGCACTTGGATTATTGTCTTCGGCCTGGCATCATGTCTTCTTACTTCGGGTCGTCAATAAGGATGTTGTCGACCGTTCTCTCTTCAATCCCGTAGTAGTACTTAAGGCGTTGACCATTAACTTTGAAAAATCACCCATCCTAGCACTGAACTTCAATCGCCCCATATGGAAAAACCTCATTGATGGTAAAAGGGCCAGACCATCACAATTTTAGTTTACCTGGAAACAGTTTGAGTCTCGAATTGAATTACAACACTTGTTGGCCATGACGGAATTATCGCTTGAGGATTTGTTTGTCATGCCACTGTTTTGTTCATTCTTTATAGATCTTTGCATTCTCATAAGCATCATTACATAATTTCATCATTTCATTTAGTTGAAGGAGGAGTGTTGGTTTCTAGATTAGGTCCCAAGATCATCAAATCAAGCAAGAAAAATGCATGAATACAACAAAGGAGAATGGCGGAAACATTACTCACATTGATCGGTTATGGTGCTACGAAAAACAAAACGAATTGGCCTCCTCCATGAAGCTCGGCAGTGGCTTCTCCATGTAGTGGACTGCTCGGTTTTGCTGCTTGTTGTCCCTCCAACATTCGGCCATTGATGACTCCATGGAAGCTCCAAGCTTCAAGCTTAAAAAACGGTTTCCAAGCTCAAGGTTCACTGCCCTATCACTTTGTATTGACCCAAGTGTGTGCTAGCACCTTTGTTTTGCCACAAAACCACTCTCACTTGCTTCTCTTATTTTCGGCAGAACCAGGAAAGTGGAAGAGGAAGAAGATGGTTCAAAGCCGTGAGAGGGAGAAGGAAATAGATGAAGGAAAAATTAGGTTTCCTTGAAACCGTATACAAAGAGAGAGAGAGAAAAATAAAAAAAGTGTAAAATGCTTTTATAATTTCCCAAATTAATAAAGCATTTTCCAGTTTTAAATTTCAAAAAGCAAAAGTCAAAAAGCAAAAAGCAATTAATGCTTTTTCAATCAACTCATATCATCTCACATCAATCAATCAATCAATTGTCACATCACTCAAAGGGACATGTGATTTGACGCTTGATACGACTAATGATTTGACGCTCAATTTGACTTGCGTGCCGCATTCGAATTCGAAATGCGAATGCGCTCGCAAATAATCCCGGGCTCGGGTTCGCTAATTCCAAATTAACGAATTTTCCATTGCGACGTAATTAAATGATTACGCCTAGCGAAATCACTATTCACTCGCTAACGAATTAATTCTAAATTAATTCGTTCGCCCGAATTAAAATCTAATTTCATTCCGCGTCGAAATCCAATTTCGTATAATATATCAAATATATTATTTTATCGATTAATTCCAAATTAATCTTCTCTCTCTTTAATTAATATTTTATCCCAAATAAAATATCTCCGTAATAATCCCAGATTAATTTTCTCTCTCATCAAATTAATCACAGATTAATTAAAGTGCGAGTCAACATCATCGGTGAATCTTGGGAAGCGACCCATGAGATCCCCGGATATGTTGTCAGTAAATACGGTCGTCGGACTATCCGAACACGTAAGTACCTAGTACTACGTTTGTACCGATTTACAAGACAAGGTTGGCTTCTAGCAAAGCGCCATGCCTACCCAATTCTCCAGAAATATCCTTATTGGAATATGTGATCTATATCAAGCGTAGTATACCGTAGTATTGTGTATGTCGATCCAGTATCGGATGTTCACGTGCTAGGCCTGGGGCTGGAATTGTGTCTGCCCCGTACGAAGCACATATCGGATGTCTGGCAACTAGTCTCTATAATCGGATATACATGACCTAGTCATAATATCCCGATAGCTCGAGCATTTAAGAGAACGAGTTCCGTATCCTATGTGACAATCATCTTCATATGACTGGAGTGATACTTCCGTCTTAACATCACACCCAACACACTACGATTCTCAATATACCCAGCATTGGCGTACACAGAACCTGTTAAAGCCCTGGACGACCTCAACCAAAGTATATTGATTAACGCAAGTATTAGCGATGCAAGTCTCAGGTTAAGACCAAATACACCTACCCTGATTGCAGACTCCCAAAGACATATAGTCATACTACCAATGGGATTCCGCAGGGGTCTATCCAGAGCGAAGCTGTTTCCCGTACCATCGGTAAAACACAACCTCCTATTACACTTGCATGAGTATCCTATACCCAATTATATGAGAACTATATCGTTGTACCCTCACAACATGCGCAAGTGTAATACTAGTCTTTTACGTATTTATCGATATCTAATCTCGATAATACTCTGACTATGGATTTTTAATGATTTATCCTTCGTGGACTGATACTGTCTCATATCATTCTCCGTCCAGGAATAAATCATAGGGACCTCTCATCATTTATATACATCTAGGTGATCTAATCACAAAAGATAAGAGTGCAATCTCATTTCTCACATAGTTAATTTGTACAACAACACCGTGATCTGTACAAATAGTGACGCTATGGGTCATAATTGTCCAACAATCTCCCACTTGGCCTATAGCCAGTCACTCGAGTGTTTAACACTCGAACTATGTACTGTTGGCTCAAACTGCTGAGAAAAGCTTTCGTCAGCGGATTTGCATGATTATCGTCTGATGCGATTTATTCGATTATCACATCGCCGTGATGTATGATCCGAACGAATCAGATGAATATCAAAATAAGTATCTGGATCGTCGATGAGACCATTAATTCTTTAGCATGTCCTGACGCCTAGCTCAGCTGCTAACAGAACTATATCTAATCTAATTAGATTTGTTATCGACCCAAATGGCTTTTATTACTGCCTCAGTTGCAGCAATAACCCGCATTTGTTGTTTATTCGGTAACAGTATCTTGCTTGGAAGATTTTCAGCTCACTGTTCTGTTATTCAAACTTATAGTACCGTTGTCACGATTTATAGTCGTTATCATGAAAGCCAAGCTTTCACCGATTATTATATGGGAATATCATTTCCATGAAATGATATATCATCATTACTCAGGACATTCACTGTCAGTGCGCTCCCACTAACCTCCTTATATACACAAGAATTATTTTCGTTTTGAATTAAATCATAAACTATTATGATTACATCAAAACGACAATTCCAAGAACCTAATGCTTGCTTCAATCCAAACATGGATCGAATAACCTGCAAACCTAGTTTGCTTGTTATGGTTCGACAAAACCGTCAGGATGTTGTAAACGTCCTCCAAAAGGTTTCCGTTAAGGAAAGCGGTTTTGGCATTCAGCTGCCACATTTCATGAATGAAACATGCAGCATTAGCAAGCATTATCCAAATGGATTTACCATGGAAACAGGTAAAAGGTTTCATCGCAATCAACACAATGTTGATAACTCTACCTTTTCGCTACAAGCCTAGCTTAGTACGATGGTATGTTGCCATCCATGTATGTCTTCCTTGAAGACATTTAGTACCAGTAGGCACAATGCCTAGCGGTACAAAACTAGTGTCTAAATATAGTTGATATACATGGAATCCATATCGGACATTATGGCACTTTACCATAATAGGGAGTCGATACCTTGTATCATTTCCTCATACGTAATCAGTTGGTATACCTCAATAAGATAGACATCTTTATGAGGTGAGATCAGAAACCCATACCCCAGGTTCTTTTCTGATTCTCTCCGACCTACGTGGTTCTTGTGTATTCGAAGATTATTGGAATAGTTTCATCCTTGATGAACTATTTGTGTTCCATTAAGATTCGGTGCCATGAATAGTATTACTCCGATTTTCATTGAGTTTTACTATCCTCCCACTTACCACTGCATATCGGTATTCCTCTTAGGAAAACCGCATGGTGAGCAACAATCTAATTGTTCTCTCGTGAGTTGTATAAGTACAATACTTATGGTATCCCTAGGATAACCTACAATTGGCACTTATCCAATTTGGGTTTTAGTTTTGTATCAACCCAACATATGCCTAGCATTCCCAAATTATTCAGGAATGTGAAACCCGGTTTCTTTCCCGTTCATATCTAATATGATATATGTCAAACAAATATTTTATGGAACCTTATTCAAAACAAGTTCTGCACTGTTTAGCGTATCCGTTGAAGGAAATGGTAGCTCAGAGCGACTCATGATCAACCTTATCATGTCCAACAAATTCGGTCTCTCATTTCGGACACACCGTCAAACTGACGTGTTCCGAGAGGAGTCCTCTTTTGAAAGAATATTATACTCTTTCAAGTATACGAGAAACTTATTGCTAAAGTATTTTCCATTACGGTCTTACCGTGACGGTATAATACTTTAGCCAATCTGTTTGTCTATTTCGTGTCGAAACTGTGAAAGTTTCCGATTTGTGTTTCAAAATAAACACATAACCATAACGCGATGCCACATCCGTACAGGTCACGAAATATTCATATCCACATCTAGCCTAGCTAGACATGGGCCCACTTGCTTCACTATGAACTAGGGCTAATAGATCAGTGGCACTGGCACCTTTAAGAAGTAAATAGTGTTTTAGGCACTTTGCCCAATAAACTAGATTTGTAGACTTTATTTGATTGGAATCAAATCAGTCCTAGTACCCACTCTTCAAAAGTGTGGATATACGAGTCTTGTTTAAATTGTGTCCCAGACAACAATGCCACATACAAGTTTCAACCTGATCAAATCAGTTTGAGCTATTAGTTTGTCATGTTATACGTGTGAGATTTATTTATATTCTAAATATAAATACTATTATTCACATCTAATGTGGTTATCTCAATATCATCTTTATATAATAAAACACTTTAGTGTTCTAGAATATAAAGGTATATCCGCAACAGATTATACACTGATATAGAGATAATGTTTCTAGTCAAACTAATTACATTATAACAGTTTCCTAATTTACGTACATACCCAAAGGGTAGTTCCTAAACTTAGGTACCTGCAGTTAAAACAGCGACTTTCGTCCCGTTTTCAATTCGCAGATAAATCTCTATTGAAGTCAGTATCCTGTTCAAAACAGATTCTGAATATCAATACATATATTTATGTATCACACTAAGTATTTAAAATCTAATTTTAATACTAGTAGTGAACATAATGTTGACAAACATATTTGAAGTCAGAGCCTTGCCCGTCTTCAATTCCTTCTTGGGATATGTCCTTTTATCTTCCTAGAAGATTATAATGATTTTGCATTTGCCCTTTTTCACACACTCCAGAAGCCTTTGGCCAAGCCTTGGCATTCTGGAATATCGAAGTAAGGTGCGCTTTGCGCTACTTGCCTAATTGCAAAGTTTGACTTTGTCTCCTTGAGAATAATCATTAATTCTCCAAGAATTATTTATTACAATTTAGTATTTCAAAGATCTAAAATAGATCCATGAAAATCCTTCAATTTCATTATCATACTTTAAGGATCTAATCCTTAGTTCTGATTCAGAAATTAAGGAGTCTACTTGACAAGTATAATGGATTAAGCACTAAAGTTATCATTACATGAATATTCCAAATATCATGTTCCATTTATTTGTTTAACTCCAGGCTTAGGCCTAATATGTTATTTTATCAAATAAAATAACTTATTATTTTTCCAGGACCATCTTGAAACTATTCCCAATTTGAAAATTAAACCATTTAAACACAATTTCCCCAGGATTATGTTTTAAATGTCAATCTTTCAATTTTATCTTGATTCTAATAGTCCAACTATTTAATCAACGATTTATGGTACTATGTATTATATTCATTATTATAGTCCAACTATACAATCAAATATAATTTAAATCAATTAACCTCAATTACATTGATTACTATAATCCAATTATAAAATCAACTGTAAATTGAAATTAATTAATTCAAATATATTGATTAATAAAATCCAATTATATAATCAACTATAATACAGTCCAACTGTTAGTTAAAACAACAATTTAAATATTAGTCCAACTAACATTTAATCTAACGATGAAATAATTTGTGATTGAGCACGTATGGAAAGTAATTAAATGAATATTGCAAATTCAATTCTTGCCTCCCACTATTTTTCGGCGAGCCTCTAACCCCATGTCGAGTACTCGAGAAACCGTGTTTCCTAGTGGACTAGGATCCCGTTAAATATCACACAATCTTGACTTTGGCCAACAAATTGTATGATAATTAACTAGGTAGATCTTTAAGATCGATTGGATCCAATCCAATTCCTAGATCCGGTAGGGGGACATTCAAGTCCGAAACATATATCTTATATATGCCAATACATCCAATGTATTACCTAACCTTTTTCCTCTGAATCAACTAAGCCTTGGCTTTGGCACAACAAACTTAGTGATCCCAGTCAAGCGCGACCCATTGACTATGGAAAGCTTCGTAATCAATGTCGATGGACAAGAAGTGGTCTTGACTTTGGCCAACAAACCACAACTTGGACAAGACACTGATATGGAACAAAGCCTTCGTGATTCAAACACATCTTCGACAGACAAAGGCCTTGACTTTGGCCAAAAAACCAATGTCGTCTCGGATCTTGTGTAAGAATCACTCAATGGAAGGAAAGACGCTTAATATTATCTGAGGCTTTTTCGCGTTCAAATTGGCAACCAAATTATTATCTTTGTTAAGGTCTCATCATCATACACCCTTAAACATGCATCTAAACACATAATAAAGTGCATATGAAAATTAATAATGATATGCGGATGGATACTTTACATTGATCCTAGATCAAATCTCTCACTTTCTCTCTCCCGCTAGCACATGTATTTACTTCTACCCGTTACACTACACTTCTAAAGAAACCTCATTTACATTGAAGGGAATAGGTGAGAAGAGAATACAAAGAGTATAGAGTTGATAAGGCTGGACACGCAGGTCCAATTAATAAATCAATTTTATTACAATTTCTAAAATTGCCCCACCCATCTAATATCCATCTGATATACATTATTCATGCATCGCAACCATGTATTCACACAAGCATTTTATCAATCAATCTAATCCAATTAATTAATCTGATAATTAGTGATCATCCAATGTTCAAAAACGATTTGATTTTGCTCGAGTCAAACTCATTTTTCGAATAAGTACTCAAAGTACAAATTCTTGAATTAAATTAAACTACAACATTAAATCCAATTCAATTTGTATTTAATTCTAATTCGCTATTTAATTCCAAATTAAATATTACACTTTTGTTAACGAACCTTTACGATTTAAATTCCAAATTCAATCGTTACGGGTCTCAAAGCCCGATTAACATCTAATGTTTATTTAATTAAAGTCCAATGGGATTTTAATTAATTTCTTTAAGGCGTGGACTTTTGTCAACTCGGGTCAAACCCAATAACCAAAATCCGATCCGGGAGTTACCCCATAAGCCCAGAAATCAATCTTGGCCCACTAGGCCCAATGAAATAATTAAGGTCCATTAAGTCATAATTGGACTTTATGGATGCGGTTTTGGGCCCAATTGGATCCAACCAAATTGGCCTAAACCTAACTTGGTACAACCAAGCCCAAAAGCCCAATTACAACCTTTAAGGCCCAATTTCCAAAATAAGCTCAATTAATTAACTTATAAAATTCCAAATTCCATAATTAATTAACCTAAGTGTAATACACAATTAATCACCCAATTAACATTTCTAAAACATCAATTAGCCTAATTAATCATGCACTTTAACATCAAATAGTGTCCAACACAATTCAATCAAAATCAAACCCATTTTACATGCTTCTTTATTCTCGGCAATTAGGGGTTTTTTTCAATCCGATTCGGTTTCAATCCAATTGAATCCACAATCATCATTTCCCAAATCCATTCAACTCATCCAATGAATCAAAATCAAAAAACACAATGAATTTCAATTTATCAAAGAATTCAGCCAAGCCATAATTTGGGGAAAAATTGTCCAATTCAAAATTCAATCCAATTAAACCTCAAATCAACATTACCCACTTGTTTTAAGTCATCCAATGATCAAATAAACAAAAAATTACCAAGACATTAGGGCTTTCAATTTTCGGCCATGCCCAAAAATTTGGGGAAAAATGGATCCAATCCAATTTCATGAAATTGATCATGCACAACTTCAATTAATCAATATACAAGCATACTTAATCAATCAATTTAACCAAATCATGCTTCAATTGATTTTACCCAATTTCAAACCCTAACTTTTTCATGCTTGATCAAAGCTCTGATACCATTGTTGGTTTCTAGATTAGGTCCCAAGATCATCAAATCAAGCAAGAAAAATGCATGAATACAACAAAGGAGAATGGCTGAAACATTACTCACATTGATCGGTTATGGTGCTATGAAGAACAAAACGAATTGGCCTCCTCCATGAAGCTCAGCAGTGGCTTCTCCATGTAGTGGACTGCTCGGTTTTGCTGCTTGTTGTCCCTCCAACATTCGGCCATTGATGACTCCATGGAAGCTCCAAGCTTCAAGCTTAAAAAACGGTTTCCAAGCTCAAAGGTTCACTGCCCTATCACCATTGTATTGACCCAAGTGTGTGCTAGCACCTTTGTTTTGCCACAAAACACTCTCACTTGCTTCTCTTTATTTTCGGCAGAACCAGGAAAGTGGAAGAGGAAGAAGATGGCTCAAAGTCGTGAGAGGGAGAAGGAAAGAGAGGAGGGAAAAATTAGGTTTCCTTGAAACCGTATACAAGAGAGAGAGAGAGAGAGAAAAATAAAAAAAAGTGTAAAATGCTATTATATTTCCCAATTAATAAAGCATTTACCATTTTTAAATTTCAAAAAGCAAAAGTCAAAAAGCAAAAAGCAATTAATGCTTTTTCAATCAACTCACATCATCTCACATCAATCAATCAATCAATTGTCACATCACTCAAACTGACATGTGATTTGACGCTTGATGCGACTAATGATTTGACGCTCAATTTGACTTGCGTGCCGCATTAGAATTCGAAATGCGAATGCGCTCGCAAATAATCCCGGGCTCGGGTTCGCTTATTCCAAATTAATGAATTTTCCGTTGCGACGTAATTAAACGATTACGCCTAGCGAAATCACTATTCACGTCGCTAACGAATTAATTCTAAATTAATTCGTTCGCCCGAATTAAAATCTAATTTCAATTCCGCGTCGAAATCCAATTTCGTATAATATATCAAATATATTATTTTATCGATTAATTCCAAATTAATCGTTTTTTCTCTTTAGTTAATATTTTATCCCAGATAAAATATCTCCGTAATTAATCCCAGATTAATTTTCTCTCTTATCAAATTAATCCCATATTAATTTTCTCTCTCATCAAATTAATCCCAGATTAATTAAAGTGCGAGTCATACATCATCGGTGAATCTTTGGGAAGCGACCCATGAGATCCCCGGATATGTTGGCAGTAAATACGGTCGTCGGACTATCCGAACACGTAAGTACCTAGTACTACGTTTGTACCGATTTACAAGACAAGGTTGGCTTCTAGCAAAGCGCCATGCCTACCCAATTCTCCAGAAATATCCTTATAGGAATATGTGATCTATATCAAGCGTAGTATACCGTAGTATTGTGTATGTCGATCCAGTATCGGATGTTCACGTGCTAGGCCTGGGGCTGGAATTGTGTCTGCCCCGTACGAAGCACATATCGAATGTCTTACAACTAGTCTCTATAATCGGATATACATGACCTAATCATAATATCCCGGATGCTCGAGCATTTAAGAGAACGAGTTCCGTATCCTATGTGACCATCATCTCCATATGACTGGAGTGATACTTCCGTCTTAACATCACACCCAACACACTACGATTCTCAATATACCCAGCATTGGCGTACACAGAACCTGTTAAAGCCCTGGACGACTTCAACCAAAGTATATTGATTGTCGCAAGTATTAGCGGTGCAAGTCTTAGGTTAAGACCAAATACACCTACCATGATTGCAGACTCCCATAGACACATAGTCATACTACCAATGGGATTCCGCAAGGGTCTATCCAGAGCGAAGCTGTTTCCCGTACCATCGGTAAAACACAAAGTCCTATTACACTTGCATGAGTATCCTATACCCAAATATATGAGAACTATGCCGTTGTGCCCTTAAAACATGCACAAGTGTAATACTAGTCTTTTACGTATTTATCGATGTCCAATCTCGATAATACTCTGACTAGGGATTTTTAATTATTTATCCTTCGTGGACTGATACTGTCTCATATCATTCTCTGTCCAGGAATAAATCATAGGGACCTCTCATCATTTATACATCTAGGTGATCTAATCACAAATGATAAGAGTGCAATCTCCTTTGTCACATAGTTAATTTGTACAACAACACCGTGATATGTACAAATAGTGACGCTATGGGTCATAATTGTCCAACAAGGAGCTGGTCACATGCTGCCTTTAGATCGAAATTCAATTTTTTATCGCCCAAAAAACGTGATGCTGTAATTCAACAGGCAAGTGACACGCCTTTCCAAATAGCAATTGGTATGGTGACATCCTGATATGCGTTTTAAAAGCAGTCTGATAGGCCCATAAAACTTCATCAAGCTTCATGGCCCAATCCTTTCGGTTGATATTCACCGTTTTCTCAAGAATTTGTTTGATCTCCCGATTGGATACTTCAGCTTGGCCATTTTTTTTTGATGATAACCCAATGTCACTTTATGTTTCACACCATATTTTGCAAGAAATATCTTGTGAACCAACACGATACATTCCTGAACCATGAAATAACACTTCTCCCAATTCAACACTAAACTCTTCTCCTCGCATCTCTATTGCACCAAGGATAAGTTGTGCAAACAGTGATCAAAACTTGATCCAAATACGAAAAAATCATCCATGAAAATCTCTAAAATATCATCCATCATAACTGAGAAAATGGCCATCATACACCGCTGAAAGGTGGCTGGAGCATTACATAGTCCGAATGGCATCCTCCGGAAAGCATATATACCATACGGGCAAGTAAAGGTTGACTTTTCTTGATCTTCCGGTGCTATGGAGATTTGATTGTATCCGGAATAGCCATTTAGGGAACAATAATACTGAAATCTGGCCAATCGGCCTGGCATTTGATCCATGAATAGAAGAGGGAAATGGTCTTTTCTGGTGGCCTTGTTGATTTTCCTGTAATCTATGCAGACACGCCACCCAGTAACTGTTCTCGTGGAGATGAGCTCATTATTGTCATTCTTAACCACTATCATTCCTCCATTTTTAGGTACCACTTGGACTGGTGACACCCATGAACTATCCGAAATGGCATAGATGATTCATGCTTTTAGCCATTTCAGCACCTCAGCTCTTACTGCTTATTTCATGGCTGGATTCAACCTCCTCTGATATTCGATAGAGGGTTTATATATGTCCTCTATCAAAATTTTATGCATGCAAACTGAATGGCTAATCCCTTTTATGTCTGCTATTGACCATCCCAAAACAGACTTATATTTAATTAAGATTCGCAGTAATTTATCTTCTTCCACAGTGGAACGTGTTGAAGAAATGATTACTGGAAATATCGAGTTCTCACCCAAGAATGCATAGCGGAGATGCTACGGCTGTGTTTTTAACTCCAGTGTATCATTTTTAGCCACCATTGATGGTGGATCATGTAGTGCTTCGACTTGAGCCCTTACTACTGTTTCTCTTGGTAAGTTTTCGAGTGCCAAGGTCATTTGCTTAAGGTCCTAATTGTTGGACAGTTATGACCCATAGCATCACTATTTGTACAGATCATGGTGTTGTTGTACAAATTAACTATGTGACAAAGGAAATTCCTCTTTTATCATTTGTAATTAGATTACCAAGATGTATAAATGTTGAAAGGTCCATATGATTAGTTCCGGATTGAGATGATATGAGACAGTATCAATCCACGAAGGTTTAATCATTAAATATCCCTAGTCGTAGTAATATCGAGATTGGACATCGATAATGCGGAATAGACTAGTATTACACTTGTGTGCGTTGTGGGAGCATAACGACATAGTTCTCATATATTTGGGTATAGGATACTCATGCAAGTGTAATAGGAGGTTGTGTTTACCTATGGTACGGAAACAGCTTCTCTCTGGATAGACCCCTCGGAATTCCATTGGTAGTATGATTATGTGTCTATAGAAGTCCGAATCAGGGTAGGTGTATTTGGTCTTAACCTGAGACTTGCACCGCTAATACTTGCGACAATCAATATACTTTGGTTTTGGTCATCCAAGGTTTTAACAGGTTCTGTGTACGCCTCTTCTGGGTATATTGATAATCGTAGTGTATTGGGTGTGATGTCGAGATGGAAGTATCACTCCAGTAATAGTGGAGATGATGATCACGTAGGATACAGAACTGGTTCTCTTATATGTTGTAGCTATCGGGAGATTATGACTAGGTCATGTTTATCCGATTATATAGACTAGTTACCAGAGATTCGATATGTGCTTCGTACGGGGCAGACATATTTCCAGCCCCAGGCCTAGCACGTGACATCCGATGCTGGATCGAAATACGCAATACTACATATACTACGCCTGATATAGATCACATATTCCAGTAAGAATATTTCTAGAGAATTGGGTAGGCACGGTGCTTTGCTAGAAGCCAACCATGTCTTGTAAATTTGTAAAAAACGTAGTACTAGGTACGTACGTGTTCGGATAGTCCGACGACTGGATTTACTGCCAACATATCTGGGGATCTCATGGGTCGCTTCCTGAAGATTCACCGATGACGTATGACTCGCACTTTATTAATATGGGATTAATTATAAGAGAGAGAAAATTAATCTGGGATTAATTACGGAGATATTTTATCTGGGATAAAATATTATTTAAAGAAAGAGAACGATTAATTTTGAATTAATCGATAAAATAATATATTCGATATATTATACGAAATTGGATTTCGATGCGGAATTGAAATTAGATTTTAATTCGGACGAACGAGTAAATTTAGAATTAATTCGTTAGTGACATGAATAGTAATTTTGCTAGGCATAATTATTTAATTACGTCGCAATGAAAAATTCGTTAATTTGGAATTAACGAACCCGAGCCCGGGAGTGTTTGCGGGCGCACTCGCATTTCGAATTCAAGTGCGGCCCATAAGTCACATCAAGCGTCAAATCACTAGTCAATCGATTGATGTGATGTCTAGTCACTTTGAGTGATGTGACAACATGTCACTATTGATTGATGGTGGTAGTTGGAAGGCATTAATTGTTCTTTGCCTTTGACTTTTTTATAAATGAAAAATGGTATATGTTTAATTGTTTTTGGAAATCAATTAACTAATATACCAACACATTTCTCTCTCTCTCTCTCTCTCTTTATGACTCACGGTTTTGGAACCATTTCCCTCCTCTCCCTCTTTCGGCTTTGAAGCCATTTTTCTTCTCAATTTCTTGGCAAGGCCGAGTATTACAAGAAGAACAAGGAAATATTATGGCAATTTTTCCTATGCTAGCACATGAAGGGTTATCCTAAGGTGTTAGGGAATCTTTTTCATGAGCATGGAATCACCATTGCTAAAGTTTGGAGCTTAGAGCATCTATGGAGGTGATGACCGAAATTTTGGAGGACAAAATAAGCCCACTGCCGAGAGCTTCTAGGAGGAGCACAAGGTTTTTTGTTCGTCGCATCGCAAAACCGTTCAATGTAAGTATGATTCTGCCATATTTCATTATTGTATTCACATGTGTTTCATTGCTTGAAATCGATCCCAGGACTAATTAGAAACCCAACAATGGTATCAGAGCCATTTTGAGCATGAAACTTGATTAGGGTAAAATTTGGGCAAAATCAATTTGAGCATGATTTGATAAAATTGATTGATTGAGTATGCTTGAATGATGTTGTATTGAAGTTGTATATGGTCAATTTCATGAAATATTGATTGGATCAATTTTTCCCCAAATTAGTTGGCTTGGCCGAAACTAGTAGCTTGCCCTTAGTCATGGTATTTTTTGATTTTGATCATTGGATGAGTTGAAATCAATTGGGGAATGTTGATTGTGGATTTAATTGGATTGAAACCAATTTGGAAATGTTAATTTGGTTAATTAATTATGACATACACTTTGGTTAATTTAATTATGAAATTTGGAATTTTGAAATTAAATTAATTGGGCTTAAATTTGGAATTGGCTTGTAAAGTTGTAATTGGGCTTAATGGGCTTGGTTGGGCCAAGTTGGTTTAGGCTAAATTGGTTGGATCCAATTGGGACCAAAACCATATCCATAAAGTCCAATTATGACTTAATGGACCTTTAATTTTAATTGGGCCTACTGGGCCTAAATTGGTTTCTTGGCAAATAAGGGTGATTCCTTAAATGGGCTTTGGTATTTGGGTTTGACCCATATTGATCAAAATTCCATGCCTTAAGAAATTAATTAAAAGCCCATTGGACTTTAATTAAATTGAAATTGGATGTTAATTGGGCTTTGAGACCCGTAACGATTAGATTTAGAATCTAAGTCGTAAAGGGACATTAAAAAGTGTAAATATTTAATTTGGAATTAAATAAAGAATTAGTATTAAATGCAAATTAAATTGGATTTAATGTTGTAGTTTAATATAATTCAAGAATTCGTACTTTGAGTACTTATTCGCAAAACGAGTTGGACTCGCGCAAAATCAAATCGTTGTTTGAACATTGGATGGTCATTAATTTCAGATTAATTAATTGGATTAGATTGATTGATAACATGCTTATGTGAATACATGGATGCGATGTATGAATAATGTATATCATATGGATATTAGATGGGTGAGGCCAATTTTGGAAATTGTTGTAATAAATTTAGAATTTATTAAATTGGACCTGCGTGTCCAGCCTATTACCTCCTTACTTTGTGTATTTCTCTTCTAACCTATTCCCCTCAATGTAAATGAGGTTTCTTTAGAAGTGTTATGTAATCAGGTAGAAGTAATACTTGTGCTAGCGGGAGAGAGGAAATGGAGAGATTTGTTCTAGGAACAATGTGTTTAAGTATCCATCCGCATATCATTATTATATTTATTTATACGCGCCTTATTATGTGTTTAGAATGCATGTTTAAGGGGTGTATGATGTTGAGACCTTAACAAAGATAATTAATTGGTTGCCAATTACGCGAAAAACCCTCACAAAATATTAAGCGTTTTTCCTTCAATTGAGTGATTCTTACTCAAGATCCAAAACTGGCACTGGTTTGTTGGCCAAAGTCAAGACCTTTGTCCGTCGAGGATGTGTTTGAATCATGAAGGCTTTGTTCCATATCGGTGTCTTGTCCAAGTTGTGGTTTGTTGGCCAAAGTCAAGATCATTTCTTGTCCATCGACATTGATTACGAAGCTTTCCAAGGTCAATGGGTTCCGCTTAACTGGGATCACTAAGTTTGTTGTGCCAAAGCCAAGGCTTAGTTGATTCAGAGGAAAAAGGTTAGGGAATATATTGGATATATTGGCATATATAAGATATATGTTTCGGACTTGGATGTCCACCTATTGGATCTAGGAATTGGATGGGATCCAATTGATCTTAGAGATCTACCTAGTTAATTATCACACAATTTGTTGGCCAAAGTCAAGATTGTGTGTTATTTAACGGGATCCTAGCCCACTAGGAAACAAGGTTTCCCGAGTACTCAACAGAGGGTTAGAGGCTCACCGAAAAATAGTGGGAGGCAAGTATTAAATTTGCAATATTCGTTTAGCTACTTGCTATACGCGCTCATTTCATTTTTCGTCAATATAAATTTATATATTAGTTGGACTAATATTTAATGTTGTTTAAATTAAACAGTTGGACTGTATTAAAACTAGTTTCAATTAATAGTTGATTTTATAATTGGATTATAGTAATCAATATAATTGAATTTAACCTATTTAAATTATAGTTGATTATATAGTTGAACTATAGTAATCATTATATTAAATAGTACCTAAAATCGTTGATTAAATAGTTGGACTATTAGAATCAAGATAATTGAAAGATTAGTGTTTAAAACATAATCATGGGTGAAAATGTATTTAAACGACTTTTTCATGAGCTAGCACATGAAGGGTCATCCTAAGGTGATAGGGAATCTTTTTCATGAGCATGGAATCACCATTGTTAAAGCTTGGAGCTTGGAGCATCCATGGAGGTGATGACCGAAATTTTGGAGGACAAAATAAGCCCACTGCCGAGAGCTTCTAGGAGGAGCACAAGGTTTTTTGTTCGTCGCATCGCAAAACCGTTTAATGTAAGTATGATTCCGCCATATTTCATTATTGTATTCACATGTGTTTCATTGTTTGAAATCGATCCCGAGACTAATTAGAAACCCAACACTAATTACCAACTGGTATCTCTGTGTCGATGATAGAGTTTACAAGACACTGTTCCAAAAGATCTGTTGGCTCTTTTTCCATGTAGTTTTCTTGCACACAGGTTTTTGTCACATCTACTCAGTTACATGTACTCATTTCTTCAGGATATTTGATGAAGTTGTAAATGTCAAACGTCACTTCTTCCTCTCCTACTCTCAGCGTTAATGTTCCTTGCTGCACATCAATTAGAGCCTTCCCAGTTGCCAAGAATGGACGCCCAAGAATCAGAGGGGTTTTTTTATCTTCTTCCAAATCCAACACCACAAAATCTGCTGGAAATATGAACTTATCTACCTTCACTAACACATCTTCAATGACTCTCCAAGGATAAGTGAGAGATTTATCCTTCAACTGCAATGTGATAGTTGTTGGCTTTGCATCACCAAGGCCCAGTTTTCTGGAAAAAAAAAAGGCATCAAATTATTGCTAGCTCATTGATCAGTGAAATCACTCACGTAACGCACGCGCACGTATCACTCAAGTAGTATAAAATGTATCGATCCCATGAGGACTTAATTCCTATGCTATTAATGTATGAAGCCAAATATTTACGAGTATCTAATAGATTTGTTGTTTGATTGGTTGGTGATTTTAAACTAAAACAAGTAAATAAAACAGTGCGGATGTAAATGAAAGGAAAATTCAATATTATAAAACTATCTACGGTTGTGAATTCTTCCAATACCTTTTAAAGATGAAGTGGTTATCTCATGTTTGTGCAATATATCGATTTATTAACGTGGAATGCGAAATTATACAAAAGCCTATGTCGATGGTCAGATGCAAATACCCAAATAACTCAATTAATCATATGTCTATGTTAACCAAGTTACCTGAATTCATTAATATTAAGTTCCAATTGTGGCTACCCCCGCCCGACATGTATATGTCTATCCTGGAAGGAAATCTATTAAGGGGTATCTAATCCTTAAGGGAGATCGTGGGCTATTAAGTCTATGGCTGAAACCTAAAATCCATTTGTCAAGTTCATTTTAAGTTTACGAGATCAATCTTATTAATGGCCAGTTAATAATAAGCATTAAGCTTAAGACTTAATAAATAACATTTATATTACCCAAGACACAAAATAACCCCTTATAAACCGGTGATATTGGAATTCATCACAACCCCAGATAACGGTTTTAGTTACAACACATATCTAGGACTAGTAAAAGCTTAAATAAAGTAGATGACATAAAGTAAAGCTTCGAAATTAAAAAGGTAAATAAAGCAATAAAGAAAATGCAGGGGTTAGAGGATCCATTTTTATTACTTCTATTTTAGATATCTCCCTTATTATAATTTATTAACTTTGCATGATATTACCAACCGACCATAAAGTCGGTATCCTGATTAAGTCAGATTTAAGATTAATTCAAACTGGCCATAAAGGAGGTATACAATTTAGTCAGGTTAAAATCAATTTAATTAAGTCCAACCGACCGTAAAGGCGGTATCACATTAAGTCAGGTTTTAAATAGTTTATATATTATAACTAAGGGAGATTAATCTAAATATTAGTAATAAAAGCTTAACCTTTCACCCCCAGCAAAAGGGGAGTTACCTCCTCATACTGAAAAGTAAAATAAAGACTGAAAAGTAAAATAAAGAAAGTATTATTCCGTAAAATTAAATACAGAAAGCTGTAAATAAACAAACAAGATATAATCTTCTTAGTATTCTTAAGGAATTCCCCAGAAGAAGGTTTGAATTTTCCTTCTGATTCCAGCTTCAATTTATAGGCAAATTTCTCAATCGCTCGTCTCGACGCAAAGCACTTGCGCATCACGACGCGCCACCTATTCAATGCGATGATGACACGTGTCTGTCGACCGAATTATTTGTTCAACGTCGTGACACAGAAGGTTGTGCGTGTCGTGACGCTGCGTCAGTAATGACGTGTATTATCGGCAGCATGGGATGATGACACGTGTTCGGCGCATGTTAGTAAAATTGTTGTGATGTTGACACGTGGCATGCAAATGTTAGCAATTGCGCATGATAGCAAGTTTCTATGATTTTGACACGTGTCTGGCGCATGTTAATGGCGCATGATAGCAGTCGGCGCATTTTAGATGACGACACATTTTAGTAAAGGCGCAATTTAGCAAACGACGTATTTTAGCAGGAAATTTACATTTTTGCCTTTTTTGTCCGTTTTTCGATGTTTTGGCCGTGATTTGATTCCATAGAGTGCTGTTGTTTTATTTATCTATAAAATAACACAAAACACATCAAAATATTCACAAAACTCAAGAAGCTATACAAAATATTAAGTCAAAATATGCGGTAATTACTGATATATTTACCGCTTATCACACCCCAAACTTAACATTTTGCTAGTCCTCGAGCTAAACAAGAAAACAAAATACAATAACAACTTTAAAATAAAATTGAACTAAGCCACTTTCGTAGGGATCATGGTTGCATTTAGCGTATGCAACAAGCCTTTAAACCCTTAGGTGTCCCTAGTGGACGAGTTGTAGTCTCGTGGGGGCTTACAACAACGATACCCACAAACGTCAATCTAATGCACACAAAAGCAAAAAGACAAGAGAAAAGAGAATAAACAAGTTAGTGACTAAACAAGTGAAACTTCTTATCCAAGTTAATAGTTGTTTTCTTTCTTTCTAAATTACCAAATAAGTAAATTCTCCGATTATTTTTACCATTCTCCATATACACAACTAACAAAGTATTAATCAAATCATTGTACCGACAATATTCATAAGTGTAGTTGAAAAGATAGTAATATTTTTGTCCTAAAGTTATATCATAATTCACACCTTTTTAGCAATGAATTTTTTATTTATTTTTTATATACAATATCTTCAATCCATGCAGCAAGCTTTAGGTCAGTGACTCCCAAGTCAGTTGGCTTTAGGGCACTAGGTGTTAAGGCACCCTTTCAAACTTAATTACTCGGATTTCAGATATCATTTTTTTATATAACATCATTAATCCATGTAGCGAGCTTTGGGCCAGTGACTCCCAAGGCAGTTGGCTTTAGGGCACTAGGTGTTAAAACACCCTTACGGACTTAATTACTCGGATCTCAGATGTTTTTTTTAATTATTATTCCATCGCTTTTTAGATGCTTCTTCCAATTAAACTATATCACTGATTATTACTAACTTTTCAATTACAACTCATGGTTGTATGTTACCATGCATGTTGATAATACATGTCAACTAAGCATATGAAAATCCAATTTAATCAGTTTTATGGAGAATTCACAAATTAAATAATTCAAAAGGAAATAAAAAAATTAACTTGTTACGAAATAGGTTGAGATACGTCTCAGGAGTGGAAATTCCTTACACAGCTATCTCACACCAATTTCACCTGATTAGTCAAGTTAAAAACACAAAAACAAATTATTTTTTATTTTATAAATTTTTTTGAATTTTTTTTTAAAATTTTTGACTAAAAATCAAATAAAAACAAAACAATAAAAACAAGATACTAGTCAACTATTCCCCTCCCCCAAACCTAATTGAGACATTGTCCCAAATGTCTAAAAATTAGAAAAAGATTTTAGAAAACAATTCTTGGTTAGCTGAAATTCTACATCTAAAATAAAAATTAAAGGTTATGATCCAGATTTATCCGATGCTTTTTACCATGATCATTATCAGACCAGTTTATCTTGGAAAGGATAGGGTCAATTTGTGATTCAAAGGCTAAGATTTGGTCAATTAATCATTGGCAGTTCGGGCAGTGAAGAAGATTTCTTTTACAGGTTTTGACACGAACCCATTTCTCAGGGCATTATCAAGAAACACACAAAAAAAATCATAAAATTCATCAGCGTTAAACAGTCCAATCAGTTTCTGGTGTATGTTCAAGTTTGCCAAAGATAGTACTGTAAAGATTTCCTCCATCGTACCCAAGCCACCTGGCAAAGCAATAAAAGCATCAGTACAGTAAATCATTTCAACCAGTTATTCAGACATACCTGGCACAATAAGTTTTTCTCCGTTTGATGGTCATATAAGATTCCCCTCTGCCAAAGGTTTTGAGATGATTCCCAAGACTTGACTGCCTTCTTCCTGTACAGCCCTTGAAATGATTCTCATTAGTCCAAGATTGCCACCGCCATATACTAGGTGCATATTCCTTTTAGCTATGACTTTACCCAATTCATGTGCTACTTTAACGAATTCTGGTTTAGAACCAACAATAGTACCGCAAAATACACAGATGTTTTCAACTCATCGTCTGTAAGTTGCTTCCATTTTTTTTTCAACTCTGGATGTCTTCAAGAGTGCAATGATGAGCTCAATTTATAGATCCTGAAAAAGGGTGAGTAATAATAGCACTAGTACTTACCAAATGATAATTATTAGCTAAACGGTAAAATATATCGTGAGAGTCAAAAAGTCTGGATCCTGTCGGAGAAAATAAAAGAAAATAACTGTAGGCACTACATTTTTGCATATAAGTCCCGATGATGAGTCTCGTACGGAGGCACTACTCTTTAGGTTACGGAAGTCGCGGGAAACGAATGTCGGAAGAGGAAATTCAGAATAAGTATGTCATCAGATTCAAGTCACATGTTCACTACTTTCACGTTCGTACTACGTTCGTGAGCACGTTCGAACGTCAAGCAGATTGCGAGCGTTCATGTAGCATTCGAATCGGCATTCGAACGGTGTCGGTACTTCTGGTTTTACCGCTAGCCTCACGCCCAAGCCCAATTAGCCCACCAAAACCCATCCTAAAATATTTAAAATACATGTCACAAATTAAACTAAATTAATTAGACAAATCACATTCCCTAATTAAAAGATACAAATCAAATCATATCAAATCCCTTCCCCAATCAAACACCAATCAAGATATTCACTCCCTAAATTAAAGCCATCTTTTCATTTCATAAACCAATCAAAGCACTTCCATTTTTTTAGGATTCCCTTCCTTACCTAGAAACCCTAGCAAACCATTATAAAAAGAAGACTAAACCAACCTCAGAACCCCTAGCTCATTCTCATAAAAACACAAAAGAAAATAACCCAGCATTCACACCCAAGGCAAAAAAAATAAAAAAAGCAAGAAGCAAATAATTCTCCATTCTCCTCCTCCCTACCATCACCGAAACACTCTCCCAAAACAGCAAAGGAACATCACCAAAACACCCTCATAAACAGTAAACATCATCACCGTAAAACACCCTGAAAACAAATCCTTAATTCACGGACCAACAGCCTTAAACAGTGGCCCCAATTCACGCCAAAAACAACACCAAAACTGCAGCCCAAGCAGTGAAAACCGCAACCCCTAATACCCTCAAAAAATGAAAAAACAGTCCCTTAATACAGTGAAAATAGTGACCATAAAATACAGCGAAAACAGCAGCAAAAATGGAGTAAAAACAGCAGCCCAAACAACAAAACAGCGAAAGGAAATGTTGAACCAGTGAACCGGAGGAATTGAGGAGCATCAACCCTTCCAAAAACCGTATACCGCACTTCCGATAGATGACTAAAGAGGTTAGACCTGAGGCTACCTTCTTTATTTATTATCCTTTATTTTCATTTATTTTAATACTTTATTTCATATGAGTGTTATGGATTGGTGCATGATGTGATTTACGGATGAACGGAATATGTGTTCTCTCTTGTGGTATATCAGATGGAAACCCGGACGTAAATTTCCTAGCCGAATCTAAATGGACGGTATTGCGGTTTGCACTCGGGATACAATGCCACGTACCACTTGAGATATTCACATGTTTCGTTTCATCCAACCTTGCGTTTTAAGCATGATTTAGTCGTTAGTATGTTATTTATTTTTAAGCATGATTTAGTCGTTAGTATGTTATTACTTTCTGCATGTTACTTATTTATGCATGGTAATGTAATGCGCATGGGCTAGCTAGGGTGGATTAAAGGTCCTCCGTTTTGAGGGATGAAAAGCCAAAAGGCTACCTTTACCACGATGCTTTGCCGCGCCTGACGAAGTATGTTTGATTGAATGTGAGATATGTTTAATCGGATATACAGAGTTCCACATTATTGTCTCATTCATTTGTATGCATCGTAATATAATGCGCATGGGCTAACTAGGGTGGATTAAAGGTCCTCTATTCGAGGGAAATGCCTGAAGGCTACCTTTACCACGATGTTTCGCTGCGCCTTTTATTATGTCATTTACCATTTGCATATCATTGCTTTATTTACGCATGCATTGCATTCTAGTGCGCATGGGATAACTAGGGTGGATTAAAGGTCCTCTATTCGAGGTAAATGCTTAAAGGCTACCTTTACCATGATGTTTTGCCGCGTCGGACGAGGTACACTCGATTGAACGTGAAATGTGTTCAATCGGGCATACAAGGTGTTGGACAATTATGACCCATAGCGTCACTATTTGTACAGATCATGGTGTTGTTGTACAAATTAACTATGTGACAAAGGAGATTACACTCTTATCATTTTTGATTAGATCACCTAGATATATAAATGATAGGAGGTCCCTATGATTTGTTCCTGGATTGAGAATGATATGAGACAGTATCCGTCCACGAAGGATAAATCATTAAATATCCCTAGTCAGAGCATTGTAGAGATTGGACATCGATAAATGCGTAAAAGACTAGTATTACACTTGTGCGCGTTGTGAGGGCACAGCGGCATAGTTCTCATATATTTGGGTATATGATACTCATGCAAGTGTAATAGGAGGTTGTGTTTTACCGATGGTATGGGAAACAACTTCGTTCTGGATAAGACCCCTTCGAAATTCCATTGGTAGTATGACTATGTGTCTATGGAAGTCCGAAATCAGGGTAGGTGTATTTGGTCTTAACCTGAGTCTTGCACCGCTAATACTTGCGACAATCAATATACTTTGGTTGAGGTCGTCTAGGGCTTTAAGAGGTTCTGTGTACGCCAATACTCGGTATATTGAGAATCGTAGTGTGTTGGGTGTGATGCCAAGATGGAAGTGTCACTCCAGTCATATGGAGATGATGGTCACATAGGATACGGGACTGGTTCTCTTAAATGCTGCAACTATCGGGATAAAATGACAAGTTCAGGTTTATCCGATTATAGAGACTAGTCACCAGACATCCGACATGTGCTTCGTACGGGGCAGACACAATTCCAGCCCCAGGCCTAGCACGTGATCATCCGATACTGGACAGAAATATGCAATACTACATATACTACGCCGGATATAGATCTTTTATTCCTGTAAAGATATCTGGGATAAAATATCATTAATATAGAGATAATGATTAATTTTGAATTAATCGATTAATTAATATATTTGATATATTAAACAAAATTGGATTTCGACGAGGAATTAAAATTAGATTTTAATTCGGGTGAACGAATTAATTTAGAATTAATTCGTTAGCGACGTGAATAGTGATTTCGCTAGGCGTAATCATTTAATTGCGACGCAACGAAAAATTCATTAATTTAGAATTAGCGAACCCGAGCCCGAGATTATTTGCGAGCGCATTCGCATTTCGAATTCAAATACGGCACGCAAGTCAAATCAAGCGTCAAATCATTAGTCGCATCAAGCGTCAAATCACTTGTCACTTTGAGTGATGTGGCTTGACAACTTGTGATTGATGTGATTGAGTGATGAAAGTGGTTGGAGCCTTTAATCGTTGGACTTTTGAAAGGCCAAATTCATTCCAAATGCATTTGAAATTCAAATGTGTGTATAAGATACACAAATTTGGAAACAAACCACACATTCTCTATTCCTCTCATCTCTCTCATCCTCACGCCCTTGGGGAAAAATTAGCTCACTGGTTTCTCTAAAAACCGAGCAGTGAAGGGAAGCTAGAGTGGATTTTGTGGCAAAATCACAAGTGCTAGCACACTTACGAGACATGCGAAGGTGATAGGGAAGTCCACCCATGAGCCGGGAATCGTTTGACGAAGCTTGAAGCTCAAAAATTGAAGACTATTGGGCGAAAACAGTTAGCTTGGACTGCTCACTGTCGTGAGCTGCTACAAGGCAGAAAACTTGTTTTTGTTCGTCACGCTTCGTTCAACCGATCGATGTGAGTATTCCGCAACTTCGTCGATTTGTATTCGTACTTATTTCATGCTTATTATTGATCTTGGGACCTTAATAGAAACCAACACAAGGTCCCATATTATTTATTTTTTTATCCATGCATGTGTTTGTGTCATTTCAGATGCCATTTTGGCAATCTCGTTCGAACGCGTTTCCAAACGCTACGCGAACGTATGCATTCTGCCTCATTTTGTTCGAACGCATTTACGAACGCTACACGAACATATGCATTCTGCCTCATTCCATTCGAACACGTTTACGAATGCTACTCGAGTGCGCATCTATTTTGTTTTATCATGCATCAGGTCTTACCCCGTTCGAACGTGTTTCCGAATGCTATACGAACGCGAACCTTCTTTTTACCGTTCGAATGCATTTTCAAATGCTACACGAACGTACATACAGTGCACATACTTCTTTTCGTCACATTTCATGCATGCTTCCTTCTTTGATCGTTTCTTTTGCACCATATGATTAGTCACATCATTTCATTATTTAAGCTTAGGAAATTATCATCCATTTATATTTCCGTATTTATTTATTTGATATGCTCATGAGATTGTGTGCTCGCTTTTATTATTAATGCCTTTATAGTTGTTATCAGTTACATTATTGCACTTTATTGT
>SKCR01053320.1:0-45939 GCA_019454045.1 Zanthoxylum bungeanum | reverse complement strand
TGTGTCAACCAAGATTTGATTGTCTACAGAGAATCAAGAGACCCGCAAATATAAGAGAATATTAAATATTAGTTTTCATATTACAATTAATATATTATAATATAAGTAAGATTAGTTTATATTCTCATATTTAGAGTTTCACCATTTACCCCAGCAAAATTGAATTAGCTACTCATGATTTGAATAAAAACTTGCATAATTTTATTACTGAAAGAAAAAAAAAAGATTATAAGAAAAATAAAACACACAAGACACTTCTTCCAAATTCTTCAAGAGAGAAAATGAAAGAATCATAAAGAAAATGAGAGGTAAACACCTCTATTTATAATAGAAGTGTCAATTATTAATTGTAACTGTAAGTTCCATTTTTATTGGCACTGTCTGTGACAAAACAAGTTCAATTGAGTTGTAATAAGTCTTGAAGAACTTGGAGCAATTGGACTGGTTTCTGGTAAAGCTGGAGCTTTTTCATTAGTGCTGCATTCGTTGCAGCGTTCGAACGTATGACGTTAGTGGCATGTTCTCTATTGGGTTGGAACAAAATATTCCAGAGAGCAAATGTTCGTGGTATGTTCGAAGAATCGTTCGAATGAAACATTCTAGAGAGCAAGCATTTGTGGTGCGTTCGAGTAGCGTTCGAATGAGTCTTTCCAGTGGGCACGCGTTCGTGGTGCGTTCGAGTAATCGTTCGAACGTGACTGCGATCTGAAAGCGTTTTTAAACATTTTCACTTTAAAAAACCCTAAGTCTTCACCCTACCTATAAATATAACATGTAACCACCATCCCCATGGCGTTGAAACATAAATCATTTGAGCCCAAATCTTTCAAAGCTTTCAACCTTCTTTGGGTCAACCATTGAAGACTTCTTATCTTATTGTCTTCTTCATTAATGGTGTGAATCCCTTTTTGATAAACCATCAACACAACATAACCCAAAATTCCTAATCCTTTAGAGTTCTTTAGGAGGAAGTTTGGTAGTCGGAGTTCTAGCATTCAGAGGTGCAGAGACAATCTACTCAAAGACTTCAGAGGTTCTGAAAAATACCGTGGTATATGGGCTTGAGGAGTTCCTTGAGTTCTTACAATCTAGATGTACTGGAGTCAGTGGAGTTACCAACATAGGTCTTGACCATCGCTATAAGGTTTTTCTCAATATAGTGGATTGGACTGGTAGCTGAGATACCCGAAGTAGTTTTTTACTCGCACGAGTTTTCCACTTCATCACCAAAATTATTGTGTCGATTTTGTGGGATTGATTTATTTTCCATAATTTATTTTATTTGTTTATATTGTGGTTGCTTGTTGAGAATCCATAGGTACATTAATTAGGACTTGTCTTAGTTAATTATGATAAATTTCGCATAGGGTCAGAACCTTGGCTAATTACAAACTTTCAATTGGTATCAGAGCCTGAACTTGGTCCTTGACCCATTAGCTATGGATCGTAGTCAACCTTTATATTGTCTGCCTTTTTTTTATGGCACATAATATTTATATTGGGAGGTTCGCATGAGAACGTTCTTTAAGTCCTTAGATGATAGGGTCTGTATGACAATAGAATATGGTTAGAAATCTCCCGTAGTTATATTTGATATGGTCTTTTCCCCTAAAGATAAATTGACCTGGACCAAGGACGAATTTGATGCTCGCAATAGGACAGTAAGGTAGTTAATGCCATACATGGTGTTGTATGCTCTGCTAAGTTTTGGGACATCCTGTAGACTGTACATGAGGGCACATTGTCTGTTAAAAATAATAGACTCTAGGATTTAACTACTAGGTTTGAGGTCACCCAGATGAAAGATGATGAGACCTTTGATGAGTTCTACACTGATATTAACAATGACGTTAACTCAAGCTTTAACCTAGGAGAGACTATCCCTACTAATAGGATAGTTAGGAAAATCCTTAGATCCATGCTTGATAATTTCCTACCCAAGATTACCGCCATCAAGGAAAGCAATGACCTCGATCAGCTTAAATTAGATGACCTCGTAGGAAAATTACAGGTTTATGAGAAGAAACTTTCTGGTTATAAAAAGCCAAAAACTGTAGCGATGAAGATCACGAAGGAAGTTGCTCATGATCCGTCTAGTGATGATGATAATACCCTTACGGATCATGATTTGGCCATGTTTGTAAAAAGGTTTAAGAAATTTCTTAAGCTTAAGAAGAGTGGCATCAATAGTATTAGGGATATGGATGATAGGCCTAGAGAGAGTATGCATAGCTGGAGAGAGTCTAGAGAGGATATGGGTAGTAGACCCCGTGGTATCTAATGCCATGAATGTGAATGATATGGGCACATCAGACCTGACTGTCCTACATACCTTAAGGCTAAAGGTAATAAAGTCATGGCAGCCTCCCTTAGTGATTCAGAAGGTGGCTATACTTCTGATGAGTCTCCTAAAGACAAAAGCAATTTTATGGCCTTTAATGCTAGTGTGTCTGATGAGAGAGAGAATGAAGTTGATGATGCTGATTCAGAAGTCTCTCTTGATGAGTTTGTAGTTGAAGATAGTCTTCAGGTAGCTTATGCTGAACTGTTTAATGAGAGTCTAGCTATTACGAAGACTAATATAGAGGTCAATAAGAGGCTGAAAATAGTAGAGCTAGAAAATAATGAAGCTCAAGCTAAGTTTGAGCAGAGCCTAATGATGGTAGATAACCTAAAGGGGAGGAATAAAGGCCTAGTTGATAGGGTCCAAACTTTAGAAGCCGATCTTGAAAATGCTAGAACCTAGTTGTCTATATTTTTTAGTGTGAATAGAAAACTAGACCACATATTAGGTATTAGTGTTGAGCCCATTTTCAACAAGGCGTCATCGTCTAGAGCTGTGTCTAACCCTCCTAAACATGAATTAGGTAAGAAACATGCTAAGTGTAGTCATGTGATTCCTCTTTTTGTTCCTCGTCATATGTTCCAACCTTGATCTAGAGGTGTTGTGGGTAAACCTCACTCTCATCTGAGGTTTGTGCATGTGTGCCATCATTGTGGAAAGGCAGGACACATTAGGCCTAAGTGCTTCATGTTGCACAAATAAAAGAATAGGCCTAAGATTGTGTCACCTAGATTTAATTCCTCAAATCTAGTGTCTCAAGTTTCTGCACTAACCAAACAAGCTCAATTCCTTAGTGAGAAACTTGGTGTGTTGACTATAAATTCTCAAGTGGAAGAGATTCCTAAGAAAGTTTGGGTGAGGAAGCAAGATGACTTCCCAACTACTTCTGAATTCCTTGATAGGCATGATGAGAATGCACTTAGGTGTAACTCTTCCAAGAAGTTGCATTTGTTTTACCATTGCATGTGTGTGTTTTTTTTTAATATGTCCTTTGTATATAAGATGGAAACCCGGACATAAATTTCATAGCAGATTCCGAATGGACGGTAGTATGATCTGCACTCGGGATACAACTCCACATACCATT
This sequence comes from Zanthoxylum bungeanum, assembly GCA_019454045.1. Classification (NCBI taxonomy): domain Eukaryota; kingdom Viridiplantae; phylum Streptophyta; class Magnoliopsida; order Sapindales; family Rutaceae; genus Zanthoxylum; species Zanthoxylum bungeanum. Next base: position 42,508 of record SKCR01053320.1, on the reverse strand, counting down.
GGATTTTGACAAGCCATGTTATGTCATTATTTTTTTTTTGTGCGTGTTAAAGTTGAAAAATAAAATATATATATATAATTGAAAAAGACCAAAAATATTTTTGTGGCTTGTTCGATCATGAAAAGCATGTGCATGTGATCCTGGTATGTAGGATATATGGTTATACATGTATAATATGCTTTTATTTTTCTTGATGCTCTATATGAATGTGTGTGTGTGATAAGAACTCTTGGTATATCTTGTGCTTGCACCTCACATACACGATTTTATTATGTCAATGCTTGGTCGCATATATGAGTTTTTGGACTAGCAATCTAATTTCTACCATACTTTGTACTCTAAATAATATGACATTTGACTAGATGACCTTGATATCCCCTTGTAAAAGCAAAAAAAAATAAAATTAAGAAAAATAAAATTTTATATGAGACTCAAGTGCAAAAGAGCTAATGGGCCAAATTCAAAAGATAAAGGCAAAAGCCCTTCACTCGAAAGAGTTGTTATTTATGAGCTCATGATTGTTATGGGGAAAATATCATAGCATGCAACCAATGTTGCTTAATTTATAGTCTTAGTGGTGATTGGTTTGAATATTTATTTTGTGGACTTGGTTTGTTAAGAAATGGATTTCTTTGGCTGTGTCCAGCTCATAAAATAAGGTTTTAAGCCTTGATTCGTTGTGCACTTACTTTTCACTCAAGTGCTTGTTATGCTTTGGTGGTTATATCATATGCACAAGTGTTGTATTTAGCCAAATTTAAAGTGAATAATATTATTTCATGTCATAAACAGCTGAATACTGACTGGGTATCATTGTATTTGCTTGAAGTGCTGTTTCAGTAAGATTTTGATAAAAATTATTTTTACTGCATTGTGTGCCTGTGTATGCTTATTGTCATTGCATACCATTTGTTTTGCATATCTATGAGTGTTTACTTCCTGTATGATTTTAAGCTAACTGTGTAGGCCTGTTAGTGAGGGGGGTAAATTTTATTTGCATATACTCTTGCATGAGTTACCTCATGTTGTTTATCCCGGTACCTTCATCCTTTGTCATTTCATGACAAAAATGAGGAGAGTAATTTAAGGGGCAGTACTAGCGTAGATTATCCTTTTGATATCTCTGTTTTAAGGAGATTTAAGATTAAGGGGAAAAAGATATCTACTTATACATGCATGAGTGTTATACATGCTTAATGTTATACTTGATAATCCCAATGCTTTTCACGGTATATTGTTGTTTGCGGATGTTTCAGGTAAACAGGTTTGTTGATGTGGTGGCATTGATTTCAAGACTACTCTATTAGGTTTTAGATCGAGTCCTTTTGTAATAAGTCATTGTTTTAATGGTTGACAGTTGGCTATTTTCTTTTTGGGGTCTATTATCGTAGTATTTGAATTAGGTAGTGTTTTGTCACGGAATGCCAAAGGGGGAGATTGTAAGTTCCATTTTTATTAGCACTGTCCGTGACAAAACAAGTTCAATTGAGCTGTAATAGGTCTTGAAGAACTTGGAGTAATTGGACTGGTTTCTGGTAAAGTTGGAGCTTTTTCGTTAGTGCTGCGTTCGTTACAGCGTTCGAACGTGTGGCGTTAGTGGCACGTTCTCCATTGGGTTCGAACAAAATATTCCGGAAAGTAAATATTCATGGTACGTTCGATGAAGCGTTCAAACGAAACATTCCAGAGAGCAAGCATTCGTGATGCGTTTGAGTAGCGTTCGAATGAGTCTTTCCAGTGGGCATGCGTTTGTGGTGCGTTCGAGTAATCGTTCGAACGCGACTCGATCTGAACGCGTTTTTCAGCATTTTCACTTTGAAAACCTATAAATCTTCACCCTACCTATAAATAGAACATGTAGCCACCATCCCCATGGCGTTGAAACATAAATCCTTTGAGCCTAAATCATTCAAAGCTTTCAACATTCTTTGATTCCACCATTGAAGACTTCTTATCTTCTTGTCTTTTTCATTAATGGTGTGAATCTCTCTTTGATAAACCTTCAACACAACATAACCCAAAATTTCTAATCCTTTAGAGTTCTTTAGGAGTAAGTTTGGTAGTCCGAGTTCCGGCGTTCAGAGGTGCAGAGACAATATACTCAGAGACTTAAGAGGTTCTTAAGAATACCGTGGTATACGGGCTTGATGAGTTCCTTGAGTTCTTATAGTCTAGAGGTACTTGAGTCGGTGGAGTTGCCACCATAGGTCTTGACCATCGCTGTAAATTTTTCTCTATATAGTGGATTAGGCTGGTAGCTGAGATACCCGGAGTTGCTTTTTACTCGCACGAGTTTTTCACTTCGTCACCAAAATTATTGTGTTGATTTTGTGTGATTTATTTATTGTCTGCAATTTATTTTATATTGTGGTTGCTTGTTGATAATCTATAGACACATTAATTAGGACTTGTCTTAGGTAATTATGATAAATTCCGCATAGGGTCAGAACCTTGGCTAATTACGAACTTTCAGTAACTTTCCAAATCAAATACAAAGAATAAACTTTTACTAATTTTTTTTCCTTTTTCATTTTTTTTCCTTTTTTATTTTATTTTGTTGATCATTTTGAAAATATTTGTCACAATCGAGCTAAAGGAGGATTGTGACATTTCATTTGTTATATTTTTTTATTTTTTACTTTATTTTCAAATAATTAAAATTACATGCAATACACATGAACTTCTTCACCAATTTCGACCTTAAAAACCTCAGAACTAGAAAATCTTATAATGGGTAAAGTTGTAGACATTTTAGTCTTCTTTCATTTGAAACTAAAATCGCCTTAATCCGATATCGAAGTAAGCAATTATGTCCATATTACGAACATTGCGCGAAATTAGAATTTCCGAAATTGTACATTGTTAGAACGCCTTTTCAAGTTTCTGGCATCAAAAATCCAAATGTCACATCCATTTTTCTAGTTATGCATCCAAAGTATTATTTTACCTACATAAAAAATAAAAATCACAATAAAAATATATAAAATATATAAAATATAAATTTAATTATTAATTCAGAATGTGTTAAATCAAGGGGATTAATGAAACTACAAGTGTAAAATGATTAATTTTCTTTTTAATAAATGTTACTTTTTAGTATTCATCATACCCCCAACCAGCTTATTACTAGTCCCCTAGTAATTTAAGCGAAAACTATAAATTTTTATACAAGTTAATAACTATTTTATTTCTTTCTAAATTATCAAATAAGTAAATTCTCATGTACTTTTTACCATATTTCCATACACTCATAAGAGAAAGTACCAATCAATTCATTGTGCCTACAATATTCACATGTCTTGTTGAAAAGAGAGTTGTATTTTGTCTAAAAATTATATATAAGAATCACACATTTTGGCAATGACAGTTTATTTATATACAATTTTTTTTAATAATAATACATCTTTAATCCCTTGTAACGAGCTTTGGGCTAGTGAATCCCAAACAGTTGGTTTTAAGGCATTAGGTGTTAAGAAAAACCTACGGATTTAATTACTCGGATCTCAGATGTCAAAAAGAAGACGTGTCTCATTTCCTTAAACTTTCTCTTTAATCCATGTAACAAGTTATGGGTCAGTGACTCCCAGACCAGTTGCCCTTAGGGCATTAAGTGTTAAAACACCCATACAGACTTAATTACTCGAGTTAGAGAAGTTATGAAATCGAACTTATTCCACACACATATTTTTAATTAAAACAACTCAAGCCCTACCATTTTATGTGAACAATCATTGCTTGCTGAGCCAAGATATACAATTACTAAGTAAAAGTTTGATTATTATCATTTTTTTAAACTAACTCAAGCCCTATCGTTTTAAGAGAACAATCACTGCAGTCGAGCACGTTCAATTTATTGTTTAAGCTTGTTTATATATTATAAAAAATAAGATTTCTCTATATTTGAAATATCAAGAATGGATCTCCTAATTCAGCATTCTAATTTATTATTGCAGTTCAATTTAAAATTATCCCAAGAAGTATTTTTTTGTCTACCTTACTTTCTTTTCTTCCTTTTTATCTTATATCAATAAGATATTAATAACTCAATCAAAATACAATTATCTCCAAAAAAAAAAAAAAAAAAGGTTTGTTATGCTTAATATCTTTAGTTTAATGTATATCTGTTTTAATTCTGCCCTTTATTCGAGTAGTTTTTTATTCGCCAAATTGCCCGAGGCCTACGCTTTTTTGAATCCAATTGTAGATGTTATACCAGTAATACCTGTTCTATTTTTTCTCTTAGCCTTTGTTTGGCAAGCTGCTGTAAGTTTTCGATGAGATCTTTAATATTGGGCTAGAAAAATTCATGATTTATTCGAGTTATCACTTCAAACTATTCAGTCTTTTTATTTTTACTCGAATTGTTATTTTATTTTATTAAATCTATTCCTTGAGAATCGATCTCGGACTTGCTGAGTTATTTTATCAGTTTGACACTCTTATACTTGAGAATAAAGAACCACTTTTTGAGTGTGTCACGTTCCATTCTATTCAATTCCATGGATTATATTTCATTATAAATAATCACTTGCATCAATCCAAATGTAGTCTAAGATTTGACTGATTTAGGGTTATAAATCAACTGTAAATAGCTTTATATTTGGAGAAATTTGTTAATCCGAGGATTAAGTTTCAGGTAATATAACATATTTAATTCATTTAATAATTAATTTAAATTTGAAGTGAATCCAACAGTGAATATTTATGCTGCATCAAATATATCCCTCCCAAAAATTTTGTACACATCTCTATACATTAAAAAAAAAAAAAAGGAACCAAAATAACTTTTAATTTAAGAAATCATGGGAGAAGATTTACTCCAATCCAGAAGATTGTTTGCCTACGAACGTCAACCAGGCATATACCAAGAAGGATCATTTGTCTCGATCGATGCTCGCCTAACGATCGGACGGTTAACCAACCATAATACTTGGCTCCATGATACTTGATATGTTATGAATTATAAGTTAAACAATTCAACCTAGCAAAAAGTTTGTACCAACATCAGTAATCGACTAATAAAGTAGCCAAACCAAGGAAAAGAAAAACAAATCATGGAACCCTACACTCTGTTGTTTTGCTTTTGGCTTTTACTCTTGAGATGATAAAGACCACCACAAGCAGGCAGTAGGCAGCAAGCGCCAGGCGGCATCCAAAGTAACAGGAACAAAATAATAAACAAACATGATTCAAAAGATTCATTCATTCATTCCTCCAAATTACAATTACAAAGCGGGAGGATGATGATTAGACTGACAAACTGGGACATCACATTACTGATTTTCCTCCCAAGAGATTCAAACAACTCTCTCAACTTCTTCTATACACACTCAGGCTTAAAATAAAAAATAAAATAAATAAATAAACAAACTCAGCAAGGGAAGAGAGACTTGCCCTTTCTTTCCTTTTTTTATTCTTCAAAATTAACTTCTCATAATAACCTTTTTCATTACAATGCACAATAATATTATGAGAGCAGCACAAAAAAGGGTATTGTATATACAATAATTGTGTAACTACTACCATTTAGATCTTTTTTATCAAAATTTTGCTACAAAATGCAGTTTCTGGGCCTTTAAGCCACAGCAGAGATGCTGCAATTGCAGCGATCTCGGCTGAGACAATCAAAACCTTCAACCCTGACAGGAGCAGGCTTGTGCCCGAACTTCACCCTAACACACCCTCCTCCTCCCATCAGCGAGGATGGAGATGGCGGTGCTGTAGTAAGCAGGGCTAGCTTCTCCTTACCGAATTGGGCATCCTGTGTTAGAGGATTTGAAGACCTTGTTGGCGGAGACCCGCAGAAATATGGTGGCGATGAAGCCACTTGAATACAAATATTTTCTGTACCCTGAAACCACAAACAAAAGTTAACAAGATTTACAACTCCAAACTGTTCTACAAACAATTGTTTGAGATCAATCAGCCAACTTAACAATTTTTTTTTTAATTTTCTTGGTTCAAAGTTCAAACAAGGAGACAGTAAAAGGTGTATATATATATATAAAAGATATAAAATTAAACAAAAAAGAGAAAAATTATTGACCTTTGTGAAAATTATATCCAGAAGTTCAGTCTCAGCTTTTGAATCCCCAAAGTCACTCTGCTGACTGCTATTATTAAAAATAAAAAATAAAAAATAGAACAAAACAGTTCAATCATAACAAAAAGGAATTTTTTTTTTTGATAATTTATGTAAAAAAAACATACTCGGAAGGCCATCTTAAAGGTCTAATGGCATCGTTAATTGAAGGATTTAAGAGGCCTACTCTCCGTGGTTTAGGGCAAATCATTGAACTCATCCTCCTCTCTTCCTCGTATCCTCCTCCCATAGCGACGCAGCGGTTCACTTTTTTCTCTTTCAATAATCAATTTACCCGAAAAGCTGTCGTCTGATCACCACAAACAAAATGAGTAAAAACAATCAGCTAAGGCAATCGAGACAAGATTTTCTGTTTATAATATCAAATAACATAAAAACCCCAGATAGAAATTCTGTTTTTTTTTTTTTTGTCCCCGTTTTGTTTTTATTTTTTCTCGACGTTTCGCGGTAAACAAACAGAAAAAAGAACTGGGGTATTATTACTGATGTATTATCAAATCAGATCTAAAGTTTTAAAAAATCAAAGAAAGCGAGGAAATTTGAGTTTTGACCTTGGATGCCTCAAAAGAGGAGGAGGGTTTCAAGGAGGAAAAGTAATAAATATTAAATAGACAGAATTTAGAACAAAATCTCGATGCTGAGATTTCTGTGCAGAGAGAGAGAGAGAGAGAGAGAGATAAGATAATGGGTTGGCTTTAGCTTTAAGAGAGAGTGAAGACCGTTTCCATGTGGTCAATTCTGATCTGTTTTCTTTGTGATCGCTGTTTTTAACCGTTCGATTTGATTACTCTCCTTGACTGTGCATCAACCGAAGGCGTATATGATACACGCTTGCAATTTTTTAATTTTATTTTTAATTTTATTTTATGCCTAATATTAAAAAAAATCTTCTGTACTTATTATGGTTCTTTTAATCTTTCAAAATAATCTAGTAAACAAATTTATTTGATAATTAGTAATGTCGGATGTTGATGTGTATAACACTGACTTGAGAAGTACATCAATGGAGATAAAATTAGGAAATTATATATATATATATATATATATATATTAAGCAAAACGTTTCTTTCTTCTTCCCCAAATGCTCACTAACACAATTCATTCCTATCAGTCGTTCATTTTCTCACATAAATCCAATGTTTTTTCTTTCTTTCTTTTTCTTCACTCAAAACTCCATTTCATTTTCAGACATAACAAATTGAAGAGTTTTTTCTATTTCGAGAAAATCTACAACACAATAAAAGTATCACGTAATTTGCACAGCAATCCAATAATCTATTATCATATGAGTTAAAATATTAAAAAAAAAAACTAAAAATATAAATATTAAATCATATATATCATTTACTAATTTGTTAGTAATATCACGTCATCGGATTCCTCTATTTCTAACAATGGAATCTGGTAGTGGTGGTGGGTAAGTTTTTATTTTTTGATGATGGGACAAATGGTGGAGCTCATGGGTTTGGTTTGGGGCTATTGTGTGGGATTTTCGGCGAAGGATTCATGCCGGTGAAGGTGTGTTGGTTGAGTTGATTGCCGGGTATAGGTTGGCAAGATGGCTTGTCGAGGGAAGTGGCTGGCTTGGTTGAGTTGAAGGTGGCTGGCATGGAATTGCGCAAATTCTAGTTTGTTTCATGGCATGTTTGAAGAGACAGTATTTAGTGGCTGGTTGGGGTCGGAATTTCACCCGTGGATACATGATATCCAATCTGATACTTTATTATTGGAATGATAAATTAATTCCCGATTAGATACTCATAATATTTGGACGAGTTGGGAGTTGGATATCATTTCTGGAGTTATTGCGAACCAAATTTTAATATTCGAAATTTTCAATTTCCCATCAGAAATTCCCGATCCGAATATCAGATTATCCACCCTAATTATTAGAATAAATAAGTGTGATAGTAATTTTAAAAGGCTAAGATGCCAATGGGTTTTTTCATACATATATAAGGGACATTTTTCCGAATTATTATTATTATTTTTAATTGTAAAAGTAAAACGTGTCCGGCTCCTGTGCTTTATAATAAACAGTAACTTGATTTCTTTTGACAAATAAGTAATTTGTTGGTTTGTACAACAAAGGTCTCGTGCAATGTTTTATACCATAATAAATACTTGTGCTCATACATTGTAAGAAGTTGAAAAATAGTAAGTAATAATTTCTTTTATATAAAATAATTTTTGTTTCATAATATTATTTACTTTTTTGTAATTGGTTGTTTTCCTAAATTAATATGGAATTTTATATAGTAATATTATTTAATTTTTTGTAATTGGTTTGCTCCTAGGATAATAGGATTTACCTTAATATTTTTACCATATAAAAGTTGTATTTCTTTGTATTTTTTCTTTCTTTCTTTCTTTCTTTTTTTTTTTTTCAAAAAAATTTATAGTTTAATGGCCTGTAAAATCACTTGTTTCCACTCGGTCTCTCTTATTTTTACACACAACATTTTATCAACTTGCAACTAAATTTGTTGACACCCATAAATAAAGTGATATGTATCTTTTATAAATTTATGGCATGGATCTCAAAATATCCATCTCAAAATGAATTGGCATGCGTGATTAATATTTTTTTTTTTTTACAATTTATAAATAATTTATTGCATTATATTTTAGGATAAAAATTCAATATTGATATGATTTTTGTGCTTATTTTATAAAAAAATTGTATTTAGTAATTATTAGACATATATATATATATATATAAGTTCATTTTAATCAACAATAATGATATTGATAGAGGGCGTGTTTGACACTTTGGATTATGATACATTAAGCACCTTATATAGTATTAATTAATGTAATACAGCATTTGGTGACAATGTTGTTCACCCCGTATTGTATTATTTAATGTTGTTCATGATAGGGTTGGTGCTCGGAGTGTCAATCCAGATTATATTTATGTCCGATTCATGAATATGAACAATATCTTTTTTCATAATATTACTTATATATTGTCACACCTCTTGTCTTTTATATACGTATTCGATCTAATATTGATTAGATTGAAACTAAATTCGGTTTAATGATATATATACATATCATTAAACTGAATTTAGTTTATCTCAATGAACAATGAGTCTCGGGAGACTCGTTGATATGATCCAGATTACCCTCTAGAGAGTCCTCAATGACATAATTCAATTGGGTTTATTATGGGCTAATTTGCATTCAATCTTCAAATTCAAGACAATCTTTAAGCCCAAAGAACCAGAATGAAATAAATGAGAATGACGCAAGCCTAACATAGAATCAAGTCCAACACCAAAAATTCGGCTAAGACAAGACTTAATGGGCTTAAGATACCTGAATTGGACTTTGTTACAAGTTGCCACGAAATTTGGAGCTTTTTATGCAAAGGGGACAACTTGAAATATTTTGGAAAAAATTGTCACATTTATTGACTTATTAGGCACCTTTGTTGGATTTTTGTGATTTTGTTGTTTTTCCTTTATTGACTTTTTTGGCAAAGTTTTTGATTAAGTTTCTATTACTTTTGACTTTCTTGGAAAGTTGTCTAGGTTGTTAAATGACTATTAAGGGCATAGCCTTTAAGTAGCCATTAGTTAGCCATTAATGATGTTTTAGTCATTTTGCTGTTAGGGATATGCCCTATACCCAACTTGTGGATGGGCTATATGTACATGTATTTGTAATATTTTCATTAATTAATAAAATGGAAATCTTTATTATACGTGTCTTACATAACTTATATGAATCATCAAACACTGTAATAAAGCCATTGGAGTAATAAGATGATGGCTTCCACGCCTTATGAGAATCATTACTCTTAAACGTTCATAGTCATAATTTTATGAATAATCTGGGCATTCACAAAAGCGGAGAGACTAGCATGATGATATGATCCGCCCTTAAGTGGGGTAGCCGATCTCATAGGCTACTAGCAGAGATCCGTCCGCTTGGTGTATCACATGGATGCATGAGTTGTTTGTGTCCATCGAACTGACCGCCGAAAGTTTTCACTTGGAGTGTTTATCCCATGTGTTTGTGAGAACTTTCATGTATCGATTGTATGACTAGTCCTTAGACTTGAGGTGTTTACAATCTTATATGTGGATCAAATAACTTTGACATTCTCCTTCCCCGGTTCAAAAGATCCGGTCATAAGGGTATGATTGAGTCATTTGTTGAAACACATGAAGTTTGTAAAGATACAAGAGAGAATCGCCACTCTCTCGGATAATATTTTCTTATAAGAGTAACATTCCAGTTCGCGGGTTGATATGTGTGATCAGTACTTGAGACTGTGGCCGCAACAGAAGAATCATATGAGATTCTTGGGTTAGCATGATTCATGACACTATCAACATCATACCTTTGACTATATAGGTAGACATTTTCCATACCCTAGGTCAAACGGTGGGGATACAGTGAGGTGAGGGACCGTATCATTTGTAAATCGCATACATAATGGGTATATATATCTTTCCTTCTCATTTGGGGGCCTTGGCATGTTGCTAGATGTCAACATTGGTCATTGAAATCGAACGACCATCTGATCGGAGGATAATTTATGTTCGATTAAATTATCACGATTCATTTCATGTCCAACTTGAGGGGAACCCAAAAGGTCACACACAACAAAGTCGAAATCAATGGTTAACAGTGCACAATACAAATTTAACAGCATATATGATTGCTGTAGGAATTGTTCATAAATGGTTCAATGTGTTTAATTATTGAACATATCATTTATGAGCTTCCATAGTGGCTTAGGGATTGATGAATGATGTTAGGGGCACTTTGGGAATTGGAATAAATAAATAAATGAAAAAAAAATGTGAATAGTAACGTGAATAGTAATTTTTTTTTTTTTTGTTATTGTTTTGAATTCCAATTCAGCCCAAACTCTTATTAGGGTTTTATAATCTCATTAAACCACTAAATTAAGATCCAATGGCTAAGATTAAATTAACATTTATCCCACATCAGATTCTTAATTAATTTTGTTGTCTTTAGAGCACCTATATAAACCCAATGAATTCTTTACAAATATTTGCACCAAATCTTTCATATCTTGGGTTTATATGAGTGAGCAACTCTAAAGTATAAGAGTAAGCCACTGATTTTGAGGATCTTTAAGTCTAATTGACTAGAGGAACCTTGAGTTAAAGGTTTTGAGGTATTTGCCTAGGCTAGCACCAAGGGCAAAATACTCATGCACTCAAGGCGTAGTCTTGCCGTTGAGTTTTGGCTTTGGTGTGTGCATCTTTGGAGGCCACATACTTTGGTGGCTCTTTGGAACGTGGAAGAGCTTGCTGAGTTCGAGAAAAGCTTGTAGATTGGAGGGAGGACTGGAGGAGTCTTCGGTTCAAGTAAGTCTTTTTCTTTATTTATTTTAATTAGAGTTCTTATGATAGTTAGCATATTTAGGTTTATGTTCTTTGCATATTTTATGAGTTTTTATGCTTAGAATATATAGTAACATGCCTAGGCTTGTAGATTAATCAAAACAAATGGGTCTTGGGCAAAGGGATAGCGGCATCATAATTTAATTTTTAATTTTCCACTACGCACTCGCGGCCGCTTCCCAACAGTGGTATCAGAGCGCTGTTTTTATTTTGATTAGTTCTCTCTCATTTGAACTCGAAATTGGGTGTGTAAAAGCTCGTTGGAAAGCTAACACCCTGAACTTACTTTTAGGCACTAGTTTTACATGATTTGATTAATATTTGAATTGTGAAATTGCATTTAAAGTTCACGCATCTGTAAAAAATATGAATAGTAAATTTATTCGATTAAAATAAAATGCAATATCATAATTAAATATTAATCAAAGTTATTTAATGCCTAAAATAATTCCAACATATTAAAACACATATGCTTGATGATTCTATGTATGATTAGAATTGGCATGATTATCTTACGGTGCAAGCATCTAGAGACTTTCTAAGTAAATAGAGAGTGTATTGCTTATCTCTTAGCTAAGTAATTATTCCGTGATGAACTTAGAGATTTATTACCTTTAAGGCTAATAAATATAAATCACTTGTTTATAATAAAATACATTATAAAAGATACAAGTGGGGTGGGACCAAGGCGTTAATAAAACTTTTCAAAATAAAGTTAATTTAACCAAAGGTATTACTAGAGTTAGATAATGATTTGGTGTCTTCCTTCACTCACTGCCTTTTTATAGCCAAAACGAAAAGCTGTGAAGAAATCTAGATAATCATTTACTCAAAGCTTACCTTAAAGCATATTTAAAGTGTTGGACTAATTTGGAGGATCTATTGTTTATTCATGTCACCAAGACAATAAGAGCCTAAGATGTAAGGGTATTTAAGAGAGTTCGTTCCACCCTCCCTCTGGGAATTTTCAATGGAGGAATCCATTTGACAGTTATTCACTTAAACTTGCTAAAATCCTCAATAATAATTTAAGTCTAAAATTTGCCTCCCATTGTAAAGTATAGACCCAAAGGGTTTAAACCGTATTAGCAGGACTAGGCTTTACCAGACTGACCAATACCAATTTGTCCCTAAATCGTACTATTGACAATGGTTTGACTTTTCTGAGTCATAAGACGCAGCGACCCTTAGGCGTGGTCTTATAACTTAGTGGCAAAGATTGGGTGTCCACAAGGACTAGCATAAGCTATGCATGTTTGATTTCCCAACCCAATGATCAAGGAATTGTGATTTATATCATAAATTAGTTGGGAACCTACCTAATTATCATATTTTATAACGACCAGCCCTAGTCGGAGTTGTGAAATGATGATAATGGGATCCTTGCCCACAAGAAATCCATCATATTGGGGTTGATGCGATTTGCTTAAAATTTTAAAACAATTGAGTGGGGGCAACTTCATAATATAAAAAGCCCATGTTATTATGAAACATTAATTAAAACATATTCCTAATTTTAACATTCTCTCTTAACGGGTGGGTTAAAATATTTCACAAACATTCAAATGGCAAACAGAATATCACTTCGTTCCATCCTTGATGAGCGTCAGCTCAAAGGGGACAACTGCAATGACTGGTTTAGAAACCTTAAAATTGTCTTACGACAAGAAAATATTTTCTATGTTCTTGAAAGACCATTTCCCCATAAACTCGCAGAAGATGCTGACCAAAATACATTTGATGCTTGGAAGAAACATGTCGATGATGATGACCAAGCAGTTTACATAATGCTTGGCTCTATGTCGGACGAACTTCAGAAAGCTCACGAAGATATGGATGCTCAAACCATCATCTTTCACTTGAAGGAGTTGTATGCAACTTCCGTTCATACCGTGAGATTCCAAATGTCATGTGCCTTATTCCAAACAAGGTATAAGGAAGGATCTGTTAGTGGACATGTGCTTAAGATGATTGGCCACGTTGAAAAATTGGCCAACCTCGGGTTCATCATGGATCATGAGATAGGTCACGATCTAATTCTTCAATCCTTACCAAAAGACTTCTCTAACTTTATTATGCAGTTTCATCTGTCTAATAAAGAAGCTACTTTAGCAGAATTGTACAATCTGATAAAGCAAGTAGAGAAGGACTTAAAATCAGAGCTTAAAACCTCCGTCATGCTTACGGGTACAGACCTGAAGCCACGAGGCCCAAAGAAAAATAAGGCCAAGGCCAAGGCTCTAGATCTCCTAAAGCCCAATGGTAAGGTGGAGAAGAAAAAGGGAAATGGGAAATGTTTCTTTTGTGGAAAGAATAGTCATTGGAAGAAAGACTGCAGATCCTTGCAAGCCAAGGAAGCTAGGGAAGCCCAATAGGCCAAGAAGCCCAATGCTTCAGGTATGTTGTATATGATTGAACTATATTCTCAAAACTTTGAACCTTCTACTTGGGTGCTTGACACCGGTTGTGGGACTCACTTGTGTAACAATGTGCAGGGCCTGAGAAACAATAGGAGACTCCGTCATGGGGAGGTTGACTTAAGCATGGGTAATGGACCAAAACTGGCTGCATTGTGCGTGGGGACTTACTCATTAGTTTTGCTGAATGGTTTAGTTTTAGACTTAGAAGATTGTGTTTATGTACATTCTCTTGTAAAGAACATCATTTCAATTTCTTCTTTATTCAAACTATATGTGTACCCTTATTGGGACTTACAGTCATTTTTATCGGTTTGGAAACTTACAGCGGTGAACCCAATCACCTCAAGTTCTCATTTCCCCATATTCTCAAAAAGCATATTTGGTTCATCCAAGATACTCAAGGATATTCTTAACTTCAATCCAGTGACCATCACCTGGATTGGCCTGATTTGCGTCTACATATGCTCAAAGCGTATGACACACCAGGTCACGTACATATCAAAACGTACAAACACTGAGAGAGTGTCAGCAGCTTTCTAGATCTATCCCAGTAGATTTTTATTCCTATAGAATAAAGGCTACTTCTCACAGGTATTCCACGGAGAATTTTTCTTGAAAGCCAAGCTTTCACCGATTTTAGCATAGGAATGTTATTGCCGAGAAGTAATTGTAGGCATTGCATTTTGCATGTGAAACCCAATGATGAGTCTCAGTTGGAGGCACTTCATTTTAAGCCGCGGGAAACGGACGTCGGAAGGGAGGAGTCAAGAATTGACTCATATTCGGATTAAGTTCACTGGTTTAGCTTCGGGTTACTTGTTGGTTTTCCGTTTTAAAAATTATTCCTGGCCCAAAACACTCACAATCACCTAACCTCGGCCCAAAATCCTCGCAAGCCCCTTTGCCTTGACCCAAAACCCCCCACAAGCCTCTCGCCACATAGCACCTCACGGCCTCACGTAAGCCAATTCATGCCAATTGCCTTAAACATGATCACTGACCTGCACGCATAAAACCCTAAACTGAACCCTTCATGCGACAGCCCCCCCTTGCACTCACGCACACACTCACAATTCTCACATAAAGCCAACTATACCATTCATTCATGTATTATAAAATCCCATATAGTCATTCTTATCTTTGTACGCATCATAGTGAAAAGCATGTTTATCCCATTGGTTACATCATTTACCTTCATCTTGGTTCAACGTATCGTATTACAATTCATATATCTATGTCATGATAGCATTTGAGTATTATTTCTTCTGGTATATCAGATGGAAACCCAGACATAAATTCCGTAGCCGATTCCGAATGGATGGTAGTGCGGTCTGTACTTGGGATACAATTCCACGTACCACTTGGAAAAGTGCTCACATGTGTGCTTGTGTGGTTATTGTGTGTGCTTGTGTCTTTCGTGAATATAATATGCCAATGAAGTTGTATGTTCATTGCTACTTTGATGTACTCTCAAGCATGCAATCTTAGATGTGAAATGTATGTAAATTTAGGTGTAAGTTTTATCTTGTACATGTGAATTTAGAAGCATGATACTCTTGGAAATAAATGTTACTTAAACTTGATTAAATTATTACATAAATCCTTTCATTACAAGTGACATAAGTAAGGGACCATTCCGAACCCAACGGTTTGAGGTCTTCCCTTGCGAGGGGTGAGTGCGGCCTTAAATCTCATTTTCTCGGTTCACACCGGGTGGCGACTCCATTATTCTCCGGTTTAGTCCCCCGTGGCTACTCCGTACTCCCAACTAGTGCCGCGAGCCTAGAACAACATGCGTCGTCCAGTTCCTGTGTCCCACAGTCTGGCGACTCCACTGGGGATAGAGAATCGGCCCCAAAATATTGTCTTGTAATGTTTGGATTTATGTTCTAATTGACTGTGTCTATAGTGGATAAAATGAGGGTTTAATCAAGGGCATCTTGAGGCTAGGTAATGGTTTGGTGTCTTTATTCATTCACTACCTTCCTAGAAGGAAAAGCTGTGAAGGCACCTATATGGCCATCTACCTTTAGGCTATTGTGATGGACTAATTTGGAGGACTCGTTGTTTATTCCTGTCACCAAGCGATAAGAGCCTAAGAGGCTAGGTTACTGAAGAGAGCCTCGCTCCACCCTCCCTCTGGGAATCTACAACGGGAAATCCATTTGACAGTCAGTCACACACCATAGCTCATTGGCACGTACCTTAGTGTATAAAAAAGGGTGCGCTCACTTGGTCGCTCGAACCATTGATTGAGGAGACCTAGTTGTGGGCCATCCTTCGCCGTTGAGAGCCTTTGTCTACACTCTTGCGAACCCACCCATAGACTGGGTTTGTATGGTTAAAGTAACAATTATTTCCTTGAATATGTGCTTGTGGACCATCCTCATTTGGATGCAGTTAGACTATTGTCAGAAATGCGAACTTGCTGGGCAATTTAAACTGGGGCGAGTTCGTACCTTATGACCATTAGGCCCAAAGCTTCTGAAATGTTGATGGACCATTATGTAGAAATTATTACTTTATGTTTGCATTATCTTTCTTTTATGCTTGTGTTTGGGAACATCGTCGTTTGGATCCATTTGGACCATTTGTCATGGGATATGGGCTTGTTGGGCCATTTAAACTGGGACAAGAACGTATTTTATGACGATTGGGCCAAAGGCTTCTAAATGATTGATGGGCCACTTTGTGGTTGTGTTCGGAACATTACCATTTGGAATTAGTTGGGCTCCTTACCATTAGATGTGTACTCGTTGGGCCATTTAAACTGGGACGCGTTCACTCCTATGACAGTTAGCCCGAAAGCTTCTAAAATGATAACGGGCCGATATTTGAAAATTTTAGTTGATTTAGTATGTTATATATATTACATGCATCTTATGCACCTCATACATACATATGTCATGTTAACACCTTCTATGTCTCAAAAAGACATCATAGATACCGTTTGGGTTAGAGAAGAAACAAGGCTCACTAAAAGAACAGTAACAGTCATGAGTGAATCCGGTAATGAGGTATCCCGTATGGATCAGTTAGAGAACGGTCTAGCCAAGATTACTGAACAGTTGCAAGCCTTGACTACTGCTATGGCTGGTATGGCTGTGCCCCGTGCTGGGGGAAATTCTGAGAATGTGAGGCGTGAGGAGCCTCCGAATGGGTTGGGGGATGATATCCCCACTTTTGATGATGATATGGCAGAGTATGCAACATGCATAGTATCTGGGTCTCAGGAAGAGTTACAGAAACTTCGAGATCAGGTTGAGTCAGTTACCCGCAAGATGAGGGGTAAGAATGAAGATTTGCTGGATTATGACACACTGACTTTCGAGGAACAGTTGCCGATACAGTTCAAGATGCCTGATATGGCTAAGTTTAACGGGAATAGGGATCCAATGGTGTATCTCCGACAGTTTGTATCAGTCATGAGTTCAGTTGGCTTATCTCAGCGCCAAGTGCAGAAAATGTTTGGAATGTCGCTCGAGGGAGCTCCCGTGGTGTGGTACCACAGTTTGGAGAAGAAAGTGAAGGAAGATTGGAGGGAGTTGGCTGATGCTTTCCTGAAACAGTATGTCACTGACCTAGAGATCGATCTGTCACTCCGTGATCTGGAGAATGTTAAGCAGAAATCAGAGGAGAGTTTTAAGGAGTATGTGGACCGGTGGAGGGGTCAGTTGTTGAAAATGGAGACTAGGCCTTCGAAGAAGAATCAGATTAAAATGATCATCAAGGGAACCAAGCCCTCCATCTATGGGAAGCTAATGAGGATGACCTCCATGATTACTGATTTTCGGCAGTTGATGGAAACTGTCATGGATATTGAGGAAGAAGAGGCCGAAAACAGAAAATTCTATGGTCTGAACAGGAGGCCCATTGGGGGGACATCGGGAACAAAGCCCATTTCTGCTGAGATTGCCGCAATCCGGAACCGGAGATTCTCCAACTTGGGTAGGCCATTGTCCAAAGTATTGGAGAATTTGAAGAGACAAGGACTGCTTCACCCCTAGAAGCCAAACCGTTACCCAATCCCCCACCATCACATTATAACCTAAGCCTTTACTGTCACTTTCACCAACAAAAGGGCCATGACACCGACAATTGCGCCCGACTCCGCCATGAAATCAAGACCTGATAGACTCCAAGAAAATACCTGACCCAGAAACAGAACAGCCTGACACACAGAAACCTCTTACCCAACTACCGTGCCGTACCACCACCAGCCTATATGATCAATTCTGGCCTCCCAGAAGACCTTGTCCTAAAATCCTTTCACCCTCAAGCCTTTTGCCTGGGAATCTGGGATAGTACTAGTGAAGATGAGACTGAGCAGGGGAAAAACTTTTATCTTGATTTCTCTAGCAATGATGAGGAAGAATTAAGGGGAATGACGCGCAGTGGTCGTTTTTACAATGATATGGCGGAGAAGGGTAAAGAAGTTTTGACTGATGGTAGAGAAGTGATTGAGACTGCAGAAAATACTGATGGGGATATAGTGCTGAGGCAATTGAGGAAGACTAGAGCACAAGTGAGTTTCTGGGAACTGTTATGTGCATCTCGGGAGCATAGGTAGGCCATGGTTGAGGCCTTGAGCAAGATTGTGGTACTGGAAGACGCCAACCCTACAATGTTTGTTGGGCCAGTTCAAAAGAAGCTTTGCAGATATCTTTTTCTGAGGATGAACTCCCGGTGGAGGGAAGAAATCATAATAGGCCTCTATTTATCAGGGCCGAGGTGAGGGGCAAGAGAACTTCGTGTGTGATGGTGGATGACGGCTCGTCCATCAATGTGTGCCCGCTGAAAATTCTGGCGAGATTGGGTATGAAAGCAACAGACTTGGACCCCTCCAGCATGACTATTAAGGCTTATGATGACAACAAAAGGGGAGTCGAGGGTACTTTTGTGGCTATGGTCAAGGTAGGCCCTATTGAAGATGAAGTTGAGTTTACAGTGCTGGACATCCCAGCCACTTTTGCCTTGTTGTTGGGAAGGCCTTGGTTTCACAAACTTGGGGGCGTGCCTTCCACTTTACATCAGATGATCAAGTTCCCGTATGAGGGAGAAGTTGTTACTATCCGGGCTGAGGTAGATAATGTCGTGGCTGCCTTGGAGATACAACCTTTCACGAGGTTTTAGGTGTCAGCTACTTTTGAGGAATGGGTGGATCCTAGGGTGGCTAGGATCATGAAAAAAATGAAGTTTGAGCCGGGTGAAGGTTCAAAATTGCCAGATTTCAGAGGACAGACTACTCGGAAAGGTTTGGGGTACAAATCTGATGAAGAAAAACCGAAGGTCAAGAAAAAGGGCCTGAAACTGATGGAATGTTTTGTGAAAGCTTCAGGATATCAAGGGGAGCCTGAACCTGTGGAAGTTAATGGAATTGTGGTACCTGGGTTTGAGATCTTCCAGGATATGTTGGGTAAGAAGCTGATAGTTGAAGAAATTGTGAAGAAAGAAGAAGAGAATTGGGAGGAAGAACTAATGAAGTTAGAGAGCCTGACTCTGGGAGAGGACAAAAAGCCTGAGGAAGACCCGATAGCAGAGGAAGAAGTGTCTATAGATGATGAAGACATTTACCTTCCTGATTTGTTTGAATGTACTTCCGCATTATCCAATAATAAAGACATTTCTTTTGCTTACTTGCCTGAGTCATTTCCATTTACTCTGCACGAATCAAGCGTATTTGACATCAGTTCAGCCAGAACTACTGCATTTAACTTGGGTACACTTGAGAACCCCAAGGAAATTCTGATTGCAAGTGAAGTAACCTCCGAAGAGAGGGAGAAACTAGAAGACGTGTTGGTCAGATATGCCAAAGTGTTTGCTTGGTCCTATGAGGACATGCCTGGGGTAGACAAAAACATTGCCCAACACACAATACCAACTTATCCGAATATGAGGCAAGTAAAACAGAAACTCCGACGGATGAGACCAGAATGGGCTGAGAAAGTCAGAGAGGAAGTTAAGAAACATATAGATGTGGGGTTCCTGGAAGTAGTAAAGTATCATGAGTGGTTGGCTAATATAGTGCCGGTGCCAAAGAAAGATGGGAAGGTCAGAATGTGTGTAGACTACAGAGATCTCAACAAGGCTTGTCTGAAAGATGATTTTCCTCTGCCGTATATAGATGTTCTGGTTGATAGTGCGGCTTTATCTGCCATGTATTCATTTGCAGATGGATTTTCAGGTTACAATCAGGTTCTCATGGCTGAGGAAGACAAACACAAGACTGCATTTGTTACTGAGTGGGGTACTTAGTGTTACAAGGTAATGCCATTTAGGTTTAAGAATGCGGGGGCTACTTATCAGCGGATGGCCACTACACTTTTCCACGACTTGATGCACAAAGAGATTGAGGTGTATGTGGATGACATGATGGTGAAATCAGAGACAAGAGTTGGGCATATTGAAGCACTGGAAAGGTTCATTCAGAGAGTTGATAGATACAACCTGCGGCTTACTCCCAAGAAATGTGTGTTTGGGGTGACATCAGGGAAATTGCTTGGTCATACAGTGGGAATGGGCGGAATAGAGGTAGATTCTGAGAAGATCAAGGCAATCACAGAAATGCCTGCACCGAAGACAGAAAAAGAAGTTAGAGCATTCTTGGGGAAGATTCAGTACATCAGTCGGTTCATCGCCAAGTTGACATCAGTATGTGAGCCTATCTTCAAACTATTGAGAAAAGATCAGCCAGTGAGATGTAATGAACAGTGTCAGACAGCATTCGACAAAATCAGAGAGTACTTGGTAAAGCCTCATGTATTGAAACCTCCGAGACCGGGCAGACCTTTGATATTGTATTTGGCTACAGAATCAGAAGCACTGGGGGCAATGATGGTACAGGCTGATGAGACAAGGGTAAAACATGCAGTCTATTATCTGAGTAAGAAGATGCTCCCGTATGAGGCTCGATATCAGGAAGTTTAGAAGATTTGTCTTGCAATGGTATGGACTTCCAGAAAATTGCGGCATTATTTCCAGTCATACAAGATCCAGGAAGTGGCAAAGGAAAATCCTCTGAAGTATCTTCATTCGGTACCTTCACTAGTGGGAAAATTGGGCAGATGGTTGGTATTGTTGACAGAGTTTGACATTGAGTATCTCACCTCCAAAGTAATCAAAGGGCGAGCAGAGTAGTAGCAGAGTTTCTGGCATTGCAACCTGTTGAGGGGGATCAATATAAGTTTGAATTTCCAGATGAAGAGATCCAAGCAATAACAGTCCAGAGATGGAAGATGTATTTTGACGGAGCAGTGAATAAAAGGGAGCCGGAATTGGGATTGTGATAGTGACCCCCGAAGGAGATACTTTGCCTTTGGCCAAGAGGTTGACATTCAGAGTGACTAACAACATGGCCGATTATGAAGCATGTGCTTTTGGTTTGACGACATTGATAGCCTTGAAGGCCGGGAGTGTGGAAGTCTACGGAGATTCTATATTGGTGGTCCAGCAGATGCGAGGAGAATGGGAATTGAAAGAGGAACGGTTGAAACCTTACCTTTTCACCTCAGAAAGTTGGCACATGTTATCCCCGAGTGTAAGTTTCAGCACTTACCGAGAGAAGAGAATCAGATGGCAGATGCATTGGCTACACTTGCAGCAACTTGGGAAAATCCAGAAAAGTTAGTGATGAGACCGTTGATACTGACAACAGCAAGCAGACCTGTTTATGAGATAGAAAGAATTCTGGAAGTTGAGGTTGACGATGGTAAACCTTGGTATTATGACATTCAGAGGTATCTGAAACATGGTGAACTCCCGGAAGGGGCAGGCAGAAAAGACAGAATAGCCATTCAGAAGTTAGCTTCCCAGTATGTGACTTTGAAAGAGGAACTGTACAAGAGGCAAGCAAACGGTATTCAGTTGAAGTGTTTGAGAAAAGAAGAAGCCCATCATGTAATGGAAGAAATACACGCCGGGTTATGTGGCCCGCACATGAACGAGTTGAATCTGTCCCGAAAGATAGTGAGACAAGGTTTTTATGGTCAACCATGGAAACAGACTGCGCAAAGATGGTAAAGCACTGTCATGACTGTCAAGCACATGGTAATTTGAATCACTTGCCGCACACAGAGTTGCACGGGTTGTCAGAGCCGTGGCCTTTCTCAGCATTGGGGATTGATATGATTGGGGAAATTCGACCGAATGCATCAAATGGGCATCGCTTCATAGTAGTGGCAGTAGATTACTTCTTGAAGTGGGTAGAAGCCGAATCATTCTGTAATGTTACAGCAAAACAAATGGCAAAGTTTATAGCTCGGAACCTCATTTGTCGGTATGGTATGCCGCATCATGTAGTGACAGACAACAGAGTTCAGTTTCAAGGAGAGACGAAGGTATGTTACAGAGGTATGGGATAGGCCACCACAAGTCATCACCGTACAGGCCACAGGAAAATGGGGCAGTGGAGGCAGCCAACAAGACCATAAAGATGATTTTAGCCAAGATGACAGAAAATTGCAGAGATTGGGCCGAGAAATTACCGTATGCTTTGTGGGGGTACAGAACATCAGTAAGAACAGCAACATGGGCCACACCTTACTCTTTGGTCTATGGAATGGAAGCAGTATTGCCAGTAGAAGTGGAAATACAGTCCATGAGGGTTTTAACAGAGGCAGAATTACCGGAACCAGAATGGGCCGCACAGAGGTTTGATCAGTTAGCACTAGTGGATGAGAAGAGAACGAAGTCTTTGTATCACATGCAGTTGTTTAAGAAGAGACTAGCTCGAGAATTTAACAAGAAAGTACGTCCCACCAAGATCAGAAAGGGTGATTTGGTACTTAAGCAGTCGAGGCCGTCGACGACAGATCCGAGAGGAAAATTCAGACCTAACTGGGAAGGACCTTACATAGTACAGAAGGTAATAGGAAATGGGGCATTGAGGTTATCAGACTTGGAAGGAAACGAGTTCACCGAGCCGATCAACGTGGACAGATTGAAACAGTACTTTGCCTAAGGGAGAAAGGACCGAGCGGTCACCAAGGGAATGGGCAGAAGTCCCTAACCCAACGGAGGAGTAGGAAAATCATTCATGCATACACGTAACATTGCATTCTTCCGTGTTTGTTTTTTTTTTGTTTTGTGTTCGCAGGTTCAAAGAAAAAAGAAAGCGGCAGAGAAATGAGCCAAACAGCGTCAATGCAGAGTTTCAGTTTTGGGGATGAGTCCCAAGAGGTGAGGCCCCACCAGTATCAGTCTTGGGGGCGGGCCACATCAGCATCAGTTTGGGGCGAGGCCCACATCAGCATCAGTTTGGAGCGAAGCCCAACATCAGCATCAGTCTGGGGGCGAGGCCCACATCAGCATTAGTTTGGAGCGAAGCCCACGTCAGTATCAGCCTTGGACGAGGCCCACATTAGTATCAGCTTATGGGCGAGGCCCACTTTTGTCAGCAGTGTTGGGTCGAGGTACCCAGGTCGAGGTGCCCCCGTTGTCGGTTGTAGTTCGGGATGCGTCCCAAGGTCGAGGTGCCCACTACATCATCAGTTTGGGCGAGGTCCCTATTGTCAGCGGTGTTGGGTCGAGGTACCCAGGGTCGAGGTGCCCACTACATCATCAGTTTGAGGGCGAGGTCTCTATTGTCAGCGGTATTGGTCGAGGCACCCAGGGTCGAGGTGCCCCCATTGTTAGTTGGAGTTAGTGGGATGCGTCCCAGGATCGAGGTCCACTGCAGCACCAACTCAGCTCGAGGCAGCAGACGAGCCAAGTAAGTAAAAATGCATTGCATAACTTTGATAGGATTGCTCAAAGTCACACACTGCACAAGTCCCATCAAAGTGGGGGCGACTGTAGGCATTGCATTTTTGCATGTGAAACCCAATGATGAGTCTCAGTTGGAGGCACTACCTTTTAAGCCGCGGGAAACAGACGTCGGAAGGGAGGAGTCAAGAATTGACTCATATTCAGATTAAGTTCACTGGTTTAGCTTCGGGTTACTTGTTGGTTTTCCGTTTTAAAAATTATTCCTGGCCCAAAACACTCACAATCACCTAACCTCGGCCCAAAATCCTCGCAAGCCCCTTTGCCTTGACCCAAAACCCCCCACAAGCCTCTTGCCACATAGCACCTCACGGCCTCACGTAAGCCAATTCACGCCAATTGCCTTAAACATGCCCACTGACCTGCACGCATAAAACCCTAAACTGAACCCTTCATGCGACAGCCCCCCTTGCACTCACGCACACACTCATAATTCTCACATAAAGCCAACTATACCATTCATGCATGTATTATGAAATCCCATATAGTCATTCTTATCTTTGTACGCATCATAGTGAAAAGCATGTTTATCCCATTGGTTACATCATTTACCTTCGTCTTGGTTCAACGTATCGTATTACAATTCATATATATATGTCATGATAGCATTTGAGTATTATTTCTTGTGGTATTCCGAATGGACGGTAGTGCAGTCTGTACTTGGGATACAATTCCACGTACCACTTGGAAAAGTGCTCACATGCGTGCTTGTGTCTTTCGTGAATATAATATGCCAATGAGGTTGTATGTTCATTGCTACTTTGATGTACTCTCAAGCATGCAATCTTAGATGTGAAATGTATGTAAATTTATGTGTAAGTTTTATCTTGTACAAGTGAATTTAGAAGCATGATACTCTTGGAAATAAGTGTTACTTAAACTTGATTAAATTATTACATAAATCCTTTCATTACAAGTGACATAAGTAAGGGACCATTCTGAACCCAACGGTTTGAGGTCTTCCCTTTCGAGGGGTGAGTGCGGCCTTAAATCTCATTTTCCCGGTTCACACCGGGTGGCGACTCCATTATTCTCCGGTTTAGTCCCCCGTGGCTACTCCATACTCCCAACTAGTGCCGCGAGCCTAGAACAACATGTGTTGTCCAGTTCCTGTGTCCCAAAGTAATACATCATAAATGTAGAGGACATTCATTGTCTGTGCACTCCCACTAACCTTCTTATAGACACAAGAATCATCTTCGTTTTGAATTAAATCATATACCATTATGATTACATCAAAATATTGGTTCCAAGAACACATTGTTTGCTTCAATCCATGAATGGATGGGTTTAACTTGCAAACCTTATTTACATGTTTTAGCCCGACAAAACCGTCAGGATGTATATAAACATCCTCCAAAAGGTTTCTGTTAAGGAAAGCGAATTTGGCGTCCAGCTGTCATTTTTCATAAACAAAATATGCAACATTAGCAAGCATTATCCGAATGGAATTAATCATGGCAACATGTGGAAAAAGTTTCATCGTAGTCGACACTATGTCGTTGATGGTACCCTTTCTATACAAGCCTAGCTGTGTACATTTGTATGTTGCCATACATGTATGTCTTCCTTGAAGACTCATTTAGTACCAATAGACACAATGTCTTCTGGTACATCAACCAATGTCTAAACGTAGTTGGTATACATGGAATCCATTTCGGACTTCATGGCACTTTGCCATAAAACGGAGTCGATACCTTGTATTGCTTCATCATACGTAGCCGGTTTATCTTCCTCAATAAGATTGAGGTCTACATGAGGTGAGATCAGAAACCCATACCTCCCAGGTTATTTTCTGACTCTCTCCGACCTACGCGGTTCTTGTGTATTCGAAGATTGTGGTACAGTTTCATCCCTGATGAACTATTTGTGTTCCGTAAGGACTCGATGCCTGGAATAGTATTACTCTGATTTTCATCGAGTTTTACTTTCCTCCCACTTACCACTGCATATAGGAATTCCTCTTAAGAAAACCGCATGGAGAGCAACAATTACATTGTTCTCTTGTGAGTTGTATAAGTACTATACTTTGGTTTCCTTATGATAACCTACAAATAGGCACTTATCCGAATTGGGTTCTAGTTTGGTATCATCCAAACATTTAGCATATGCCCAGCATTCCCGAATGAGAAACCCGGTTTCTTTCCTGTTCATATCTAATATGAAGTATGTCTAATAGATTTTTCATGGAACCTTATTCAAAATAAGTATTGCACTGTTTAATGTGTATCCTCAGAAGGAAATTGGTAGCTTAGAGCGACTCATCATCAACCTTACCATGTCCAACAAAGTTCGATTTTTTGTTCGGACACACCGTCAAATTGAGGTGTTCCGGGAGGAGTCTACTGTGAAAGAATACTATATTCTTTCAAGTAATCAAGAAACTTATATGTCTAAGTATTTTACACTATGATCCGACCGTAATATTTTTAATACTTTTACTGGTTTGTTTTCTTACTTCATGTTGAAACTCTTTGAATTACTCAAAATTTTCTGACTTGTGTTTCATAAGATACACATAACCGTAACGCGATGCCACATCCGTAAAGGTTACGAAGTATTCATATCCACCTCTAATCTAGCTAGGCATAGGCCCACTTACGTCACTATTAACGAAGGCTAACAGATCGATGACACTTGCACTTTTACCAAGTAAAAGGTGTTTTAGGCACTTTGCCTAATAAACTATATTCGTAGACATCATTTGAATTAGAATCAAATCCGTCATAATATCCATTCTTCGAAAGTGTGGATATACGAGTCTTGTTAATGCGTCACAGACGACAATGCCACAAATATGTCTCATTAGAATTATCAATTTGAGCTATTTGTTTGTCATGTTATATGTTTGAGATTCATTTATATTCAAAATATAAAGACCATTATTTACATCTAAAGTAGATATCTCGATATCATCTTTATGAACAAAAACACCCGGTGTTTCGGAATATAAAGGTATACCTGCAACGGGTTAAAATTAGATACATAGATATGTTTATAACAAACATTCTTGAAGCCGGAGCCTTGTCCCACCTTCACTTCCTTCATGTTTGCCTTGTCCACACGGCAGTCACGCTTCCAGTGACCCCGTTTGCCATAGTTTAGGCAGACAAATTGAGATATGTCCTTTTAAGAAGCTTTGGCTGTGCATAACGGATTGAGCACTAAAGTTATCATCACAATGAGACTTCCTAAGCTCATGTTCTAATATTCGCTCAACTCCGGGCTCATACTCGAGAGGTTTCTCTATCAAATAGAATAACTTCTCAGCTCCCAGGACTATCCTGAAGTTCTATTCCCAATCTGAAAATTAAAGCCGTTAAAGACATTTTTCCCCAAGATTATGTCATTTGACGCTAATCTTTCAGTCATATGATTGCTATAGTCCAACTATCCAATCAACGATTTCAGGTACAATTAAATGTAATGATTACTATAGTCTAACTATAAAACCAACTATAAATGATCGGTTACATTCAAATGTATTGATTACCATAATCCAATTATATAACCAACTATAAATGATTTAGTTTGAATATAGTCCAACTGTTTAATTAATACAACAATTGAATATTAGTCCAGCTAATATATTTTATTATTAATGACGAAAAATAAAATGAGCGCGTATTGGCAAGTATCTAAATGAAATTGCAAATTTAATACTTGCCTCCCACTATTTTTCGCCGAGCCTCTAACCTTTTGTGGAGTACTCGGGAAACCTAGTTTCCTAGTGGGCTAGGATCCTGTTAAATAACAAACAACCTTGACTTTGGCCAACAAGTTGTATGAAACTTAACTAGGTTGATCTCTAAGATCAATTAGATCTCATCCAATTCCTAGATCCAGTAGGTGGACCTCCAAGTCTGAAACATATATCCAATATTGCCAATATATCCAATATATTTCCTAACCTTTTTCCTCTGAATCAACTAACCCTTGGCTTTGGCTCAACAAGCTTAATGAAACCAGTTAAGCATGACCCATTGACAGTGGGAAAGCTTCGTAATTGAGGCCGATGAACAAGAAGTGACCTTGACTTTGGCCAACAAATCACAAATTGCCCAAGGCGTACGATGTGGAACAAAGCCTTCATGATTCAAAAACATCCGCGATGGATAAAGGTCTTGACTTTGGCCAACAAACCAATGCCAATCTTGGGTCTTGAGAGAGAATCACTCAATGGAAGGAAAAACACTTAATATAAAATGAGGGTTTTTGTCACGTGTTGGCAACCAATTTATTATCTTTAATTAGGTCTCATCATACACCCTTAAGCATGCATTCTAAAAGAATAATAAGGCGCGAATAAAATAATAATGATATGCGGATGGATATACAACAAATTGTTCCTAGAACAAATCTCTCCATTTCCTCTCTCCCGCTAGCACTATTCTTACTTCTACCCAATTACATAATACTTCTAAATAAACTTCATTTACATTGAGGGGAATTGGTGAGAAGAGAAATACAATGAGAAAAGAGGTAATAGGTTGGACACGCAGGTCCAATTTAATAAATTCTAAATTCATTACAACAATTTTCAAAATTGCCCTCACCCTTCTAATATCCATTCGATATACATTATCCATACATACATCCAAGTATTCACACAAAGCATGTTATTCAATCAATCTAATCCAATTAATTAATCTTTAATTAATGACCATCCAATGTTCAAAGAATGATTTGATTTTCTCGAGTCAAACTCGTTTAAGAATAAATACTCAAAGTAAGTATTCTTGAATTATATCGAACTACAATTTTAAATCTAATTTAAATTGTATCCAATACTAATTCATATTTAATTCCAAATTAAATAATTACACTTATTTATGTGCCTTAAAGACTTGGATTCCAAATCCAATCTTAATGGGTCTCAAAGGCCCAATTAGTATCAAATATTATTCAATTAAAGTCCAATGGGCTTTTAATTAATTCTTTAGGCTTGGGCTTTTGGCCAAAATGGATCTAACCCATAATGCCTAGGCCCAATAGGAATCACCATATGCCATAGAATCAATTTTGGCCCATTAGGCCCAATTAAATTACTAAAGGCCCAACAATTATATTTTGGACTTTATGGAAATGGTTTAGGCCCAAATATAATCCAAGACTAAAATTTGGCCCAACCAAACCCATTAGCCTAAATACAACAAATTAAATTAATATATCATTCCAAATTACATATTAGTTCAATTCAAGTGTAATTAGTACAATTAATCAAATAATCTAATATTTCCAAAATACCAATTAATTAATTAATTATACTTAACATTTTAATTTATGTCCAACACAAATTAAAGCACAATCAATCTATTCCAACATGCTTCATACTCACGGCAATACATGAAATTAACATCCAATTTTGATTTCATTCTAATTAAATCAAAAATTAACATTCAATTTCATGTGAATCAACGTATCCAATTGTCTAATTCAAAAATTAACCATGAGCTTCCTAGGGTAGTAATCGGCCAAGCATGGATTTTGGGGATTTTTGATCTAATAAATTTATCACAAAATCAATGATGCACAAATCCAATAATAAAATCATAAAAGCTCAATCAAACCATCAATTTAAGAAAATACATACTCCAAGTATAAAATCCCAAATTAAAGTCCATAAACCCTAGAAATTAAATCAAGCTTAGATCTAGCTCTGATACCATTGTTAGTGTCCTAGACATGCCACGGGATCTCTAAGCGTGATTCGTGTGTGAATAAAAATAAAAATAAGTTGCGGAGGACTTACATTAATCGGTTGAGTTCAAAACTTTTATAGATGTTGAAGCTTCCAAGCTCATGGGTGAATATCCATATCACCATCATTTGACTCCCTTATGTGCTAGTAAGAACAAATTGAACAAATTTTGTGCCCAAGAGAGAGAGGGAAGCAATCGGCCAAACCAAAATAAAATAGAAAACAATTGCTTTTCATTCGGCTGAACTTCAAAAGTCAGAGAGAGCAAATGTGCTTGTTCTTTCATTCGGCCATGTAGTAAATAAGTCAGTGGCCTTTGTTGCTTCTTTCGGCCAATAGCCTTTTTTCAAGAGAATGCTAATGGCTTTTGGCCATTGTTTTAAAATCAAGGCAGTGGCATTTATTTTGCCAAATCAGAGAGAGAAGTCAAAATGAAATTAATGGCCACTTACTTCCAAAGCAAAGAAAAAAAATGGCTTTCGGCCAATATGTTTTTTTTTTAATTTCGTTGTGGCCATTCGGCCAAGAGCAAATAAGGCCATTCGGCCTAAATGCCAGGGAGAGAGAGAGTTAATGGCCATTCGGCCTTAATAGAAAAAGAGAATAATGATAATGAATAAATCATTAATTGAATTTATCTTTTTCAAAAGGCAAAGAGTGTTTTACAAGATTCCACCAAAACCCATAATCCATATCTATCACAAAAGGTGACTAATCATGTAAGTGAAGTGGGCCCCACTTTAAATTCAAAATTCAAGTGGGCTTGCTCAACACACTTATGGGCTCGGGTTCGTTTAATCTGATTAAACGAATTTTCCGTCGTGACTTAATTAAATCCGATTTAATTAAATAATAATGCCTAGCAAAATTATTACGAAAGTCGCTCGCGAATTAATTCCAAATTAATTCGTTCGTTAGAATTAAAATCCAATTCAATTCCTCGTTGAAATCCGATTTCATTTAATATATCTAATATATTATTTTTGCCCAATTAAATAAATTAAATAATAAAATCTAATTTAACTATTAAATTTAATATACTGATCAATTCCAAATTAATCGCGTTCTCTCTCCTCTCGATGAATTTCATCCCAGATAAATTCTCGACGCAATTAATCCCAGTTTAATTCTTTCTCTGATAATTAATCCCAGATTAATTCTTGCCGTAATTAATCCCAGATTAATTTTCTCTCTCTCAATTAATCTCAGATTAATATTGTTCGACTCAAACATCATCGGTGAATCTTTGGGATGCGACCCAAGAGATCCCTGGATATGTTGGCAGTAAATACGGTCATCGGACTATCCGAACACGTGCGTACCCGGTACCGCGTACTTACTGATTTACAAGACATGGTTGGCTTCTAGCAAAGCACCGTGCCTACCCAATTCTCCAGAAATACTATGGAATACATGATCTTTGTCAGGCGTACTATACGTAGTATTGCGTATTACGATCCAGTATCGGATGTCACATGCTAGGCCTGAGGCTGGAGTTGTGACCGGCGTAAACACACACGTATAACGCAAGCGCACATATCGTTCAAGTAGTATAAAAATATCGATCCCACGAGGACTTAATTCCTACTGTTGTTATTAATTGTTGATACTATTTATTTACAGGTATCTAATTATAGGAAAAGAAGAATTGATTGCTTTTGATTGGTTGAATGTGGTTTTGCAAAATAAAATAAAAACAGACCCAAAAGAAAATACTAAGGAAAATAGAAGGAAAGACTCAAGGATCTAGGGTCGTGACTCCACACAATATTATTATAAAGATGAATTGATTCTCTTATCTATGTGTAATAAATCTGTTTGCTAACCTGGAACACGAAAATATGCAAAAGCCTCTGTCGATGGTCAGACGTAAATACCCAGTATAACCCAATTGAACCATATGTCTATGTCAACCAAATTACCAGGATTCATTAAGATTAACTTACAATTATGGCTACCCCCGCCCGACAGGTATATGTCTATCCTGTAAGGAAATCTATTAAAGGGTTATCTATCCTCAAGGAAGATCGTGGGCTAATGAATCTAAGGCTGAAACCTAAAATCCTTATATCTAGTTCATTTTAAGTTTACCAAATCAATCTTATTGGTGATCAGACAACAAGAAGCATTAAGCTTAAGACTCAATAAACAAACTAAAGAATTACCCATAATAAAGAAAATCAATTATTAAGTGTGTGAATATTGTGTTTCATCACTTCCCTAGAATAAAAATAAAATGCTGGGGTTAGAGGATCCACATTTAATATTTCTTATCTAGGAATCTCACTTATTATAATATATAAATTATTTTCTGTTCTGCTTTCTCAGGAATTAATAATATTAAACATTTAAAACCAGCCATATAGGTGGTAATCCATTTAGTCCAACTACACAAGCCATATAGGCGATAATTATCTGTCACATAAAAACCAGCCATATAGGCGGTAAAGTAATTTATTTTTAACCCGACCATATAGGCGGTAATAAAGTCTGACATTAATTAATCCGGTTAAATTATAATTTATAATTATAATTAAGTGAGATTTACCTAGATAATTATATTAAAGGTTTCACATTTTACCCCAGCGGAAATTTAACTACAAAACATAAAGTAAATAAATAAAAAGATGTAATAAAAACTAAAAATAAATACATAATTTTATTATTACAAAACTAGATGCTTCCTATGAAATCAGGGAAAAAATCCCAAGGAAAGCACACCAAATGAAGTGAAGAAAGCCTGAATTTATAGGCATTTTCGGCAACTGCGTCGCGACGCGTAGGGTCTTGGTGTCGCAACGCCAGCACGCGGCTTTGGTCCAAGCGTGTTTTGTCGGCAGAATATGGTGATGACACGTGTCAAGTGGTGAAGGTGGTGCAATGAGAAGATGACACGTGGCACATGGTGATTGGCTGAGCTTTCGGTCCAATGAAAATTTGACATGTGGTACGCGCTTAGGATCGGTTAAATGAGAGGTCGACACGTGGCAACATATTATTTGTCCAAAATTCGGTCCAATGAGATTTTGACACGTGGCAGCCGGCGCATTTTAGCAGATCTTCTGTGACGATGACACGTGGCACAGCGCACGTTAGCAAGGTCGGTGCATGTTAGCAAGTCCAATTTCTCAGATTTTGACACGTGTCCCTCGGCGCACGTTAGCATGGCCGGTGCACTTTAGGCGTCGTGATGCGTAGGGTCTTGGCGTCGCGACGCTGACAAATTACAAAATTACCCCTTTGTCATTTTTTCTCTATTTTGGCCCCAAATTACTTCCAATGCTTTCCCAACTTTATTTATCTGCAAAATAACACAAAACACATCAAAACGTTCAGAAAACCCGAGAAACTATACAAAATATTAGGTTAGATGAGTGGGAAATAGTGGTATAAATACCACTCATCACACCCCCAAACCTAACATTTTGCTAGTCCTCGAGCAAAACACAAAATAAAAATAACATAAACAAATTTAAACTATGCCACTTTCGTAGGGATCATGGTTGCATTTAGCGTATGCAACAAGCCTTTAAACCCCTAGGTTTCCCTAGTGGACGAGTTGTAGTCTCGTGAGGGTACCCACAAACATTTTACAAAAGTAAAAAAGAAAGTAAAACTAATGCACACAAAAGCAAAAAGACAAGCGCAAAGAGAATAAAGAAGTTAGTAACTAATCAGATGAAATTTCTACTCCAAGTTACTAGTTGTTTCCTATCTTTCTAAATTACTGAATAAGTAAATTCTCCGATTATTTTTACCATTCTCCATATACACAGCCAATAAAATATTAAACAACTTATTTTTTACCACAATAGTCACAAGTGCAGTTGATAAGAGAGTAATATTTTTGTCCTAAAGTTCTATCAGATTTCACACCTTTTTTGTAGCAATGGAATAAATTTTTCGGATTTTTCGGATTTTTTCTTTGATTTTTCTCTATTTTTATTTATATACAATATCTTCCATCTATGTAACGAGCTTTGGGCCGGTGGTTCCCAAACCAGTTGGCTTTAGGGCACCATGTATTAAGATACCCCCCTACGGACTTAATTACTCAGACTTCAGATATATATATATTTTTGCAGCATCTTTGATCCATGTAGAGAGCTTTGGGCCAATGACTCACAAACCAGTTGGTTTTAGGGCACTAGGTGTTAAAACACCCTTACAGACTTAATAACTCGGATCTCGGACGTAATTTTTTTTTCTTACTCCATCACTTTTTGAGATGCTTCCTCCAATTAAACTAGAGCACTGAATATTACAAACTTTTCAATTTTAACTCATGTCCGTATGTTACTATGCATATTGATAATACCTGCCAACTGAGCATATCAAGATCCATTTTAGTCAGTTTTATGGAGAATTCACAAATTAAATAATTCAAAAGGAAATAAACAAAAATTAACTTGTTCCGAAATAGGTTTGAGATACGTCTAAGGAGTGGAAACTCCTTACTCAGCTATCTCTTACCAATTTCACATTTTTAGTCAAAATAAAAACAAAAACCCAAAATATTTTTGTAATTTTTTGAAAATTTTTCAAATTTTTTTTTTGTATTTTTCGAAAAATTTTGGCCTAAAATAAAATAAAAATAACACACAAACTAAAAATAAGGTACTGATCAACTAATTCCCTCCCCCAAACCTAAATGAGACATTGTCCTCAATGTCTTAAACAATAGAAGAAGAGTTAGAAGATAATACCTCGTTAGCTGAAAATCTACAGGAAATTAAAGGTTAATATCCAGATTAATCCGACGCCTCTTACCACGATCTTCCTCGGACCAATTTATCTTTGAAAGGATAGGGTAACTTGTGGTTCATAGGCTAAGAGTTGGTCAATTAGATCTGGAGCAGTGAAGAGGAGTTCTTTCATAGGTTTTGACACGAACCCATTTCTCCGAGCATCATCAAGAAACACACAAAGAAAATCATAAAATCCTTCAACGTTGTACAGTCCAAGCGGTTTCTAGTGTATGTTCAGGTTCGCCCAAGATAGCACTATAAAAATTTCCTCCAATGTGCCCAAGCCACCTGGCAAAGCGATAAAAACATCATCACGATTAATCATTTATGCCAGTCGTTCAGACATACCTGGCACAATCAGTTCATCTCCGTTTGATGATCCAATAAGATTTGCCTCTGCCAAGGGTTTTGGGATGATTCCCAAAACGTGACTGCCTCCTTCTTGTACGGCCTTTGAAACGATCCAACACTACTACCGCAAAACACACATATGTTTTCAACTCGTCTTCTTGAAGTGGCTTCCATTTTTATATATTTCTTTCTTAAATCTGGATGCCTTCAAAGGTGCAATGATGGGCTGAATTTATAGTACCAGAAAAGGGTGAGTAATAATAGCACTAATATCTTCCATAGGACGTTTGTTAGCTAAACAACAAAATGAATCGTGAAAGGTCAAAAAGTATGGATCATGTCTATGAAAATAAAGATAATTTAAACAGAAAAGTAAATCCAAGTAATAATTAAGGCAATGGAATTGTGTACGCAATACGCCACTCGCTTAGTATAAATTCATTAGGATGCGTCTCAAGAATTAATTCTTTACTCAGCCATCATAAATGAATTAACTCTCTTCTTTCTGATTGCCAAACACCATTCCTTCTGTTCTAAAAATGCTCCGTTTGTGCTTTTCCCTACAAAAATAACACACAAAATTAAAAACTCTACAACATGTATACACAAAATATGAAAACAAAAATTACAACAAATTGCATGGGTTGCCTCCCTTCTAGCGCTAAATTTTTCGTCTTCAGCCAGACGTGACGGAAATCCATCTGTCAAGGAGGTTTCAGCATCGTTTTGGATGTCCAATTAATGACAATCCCATGAGCGTTGCTTTTGAATGGTCTCTTCCAACGGTAAAGTGGCAAAAAGAATTTTGTCTCATTCAGTGCTTGTGCCACCTTTTTGCTCCTTGTTGCTCCAGTGGTTCCTGCAAAGAAAGAAAGAAAATCAGGAGGTCTCGTATGGTGCTTGACTTGGAATGGAAGTTCCATTCTGTCAAGCTTCTGGGTGATATCTTTGATTTGTACTCCCCAAAACAGTGATATTTCTCCTGAATGTTCTGGATCTTCAATTTTGTCTGACAGTTGCTCCTTCATTTGCTCTGTTTCTTGCTCCACTTTTCTTCACAGATGTATTTGAAAATTTCCATATTCAGCTCTTCATCTGTCATCTATGAAATACATGCTTCAAAATTGTCAACCTGAGGATGAAAAGAATTGTCAGATTTTAGGTCTGCATCCTCTGATCTGGATGAAATGATTGGCTCAGGTAGATCTTCTTCAAACATTTGTGCAAAGAATGCTCCAAGATCTTCATTTTAAGGATACCGAATTCCATCCTCATTTGTTGGTGCAGTTGGTACAAATAGCTCAGCTTCTTTGTCCTCGTCAGAGTCAGAATAATAAAAATCAAATTGAGACTTTGTTGGGTCAGGCTCCTGAACTGATACCTCTGGTTGTTGATACTAATCAGCCTCCTCCTCTGTTAAGGTTTCATTGTGGATCTCTGGGTACTCGAAGGTTTTTTCAGTTTCATCTGATAATTCTTCTTGAGGTAATTGTCTCATTTGATCTGTCAGTCCCTGAATGAATTCTGATTGTCTCTGAATACATTCAAATTGATTCTGGTATGTTTCAAGCATCGAATCCAACTCTTCGTCTCGTTTCTTGAACCAATCTTTGAGAGTGTCAATCATCTGATCTTCTTCTGATGGTTATAATTGATGAAGATCGTAGGTAGATGGTGGATAAGATGGAAAATATGATGGTTCTTCGTACCTTGAATGATTCTGATAATTCTGCCACTCTGAATAGTATATACATTGATCGCTCGAGTGGTTACCATCACAAATTACACATCTCCCCATTTCATTCTGATGAGCAAATGTAATATTGCTTGATTCTGACATCCAATGATAGTTGTTGGACTGGTCAACAGGCCTCAGAAAACCGGACTGTTGCTCCCATATTTGGGGTGTATCTTCTTCTAGTAAAGCTCGAAATCTTTCAATCTCCCACTAATGTTCCATTTTTCAATCACCTGAAAACAAAAGAAAGAAATAAAAATTACAGATAAAAATAAAGAAAATTAGATACAAGTAAATTAGATAGCTTCAAAATTAATAACTCAAGAAAAATAAGTCCCCGGCAACGGCGCCAAAAACTTGATCGGCGTAAACACACACGCATAACGCAAGCGCACGTATCGTTCAAGTAGTATAAAAATATCGATCCCACGAGGACTTATTCCTAATATTGTTATTAATTGTTGATACTATTTATTTACAGGTATCTAATTATAAGAAGATGAGAATTGATTGCTTTTGATTGGTTGAATGTGGTTTTGCAAAATAAAATAAAAACAGACCCAAAAGAAAATACTAAGGAAAATAGAAGGAAAGACTCAAGGATCTAGGGTCGTGACTCCACGCAATATTGTGTGAATATTAAATGTGTGAATATTAAATGTGTGAATATTGTGTTTCATCACTTCCCTAGAATAAAAATAAAATGCTGGGGTTAGAGGATCCACATTTAATATTTCTTATCTAGGAATCTCACTTATTATAATATATAAATTATTTTCTGTTCTGCTTTCTCAGGAATTAATAATATTAAACATTTAAAACCAGCCATATAGACGGTAATCCATTTAGTCCAACTACACCAGCCATATAGGCGGTAATTATCTGTCACATAAGGACCAACCATATAGGCGGGAAAGTAATTTATTTTTAACCCGACCATATAGGCGGTAATAAAGTCTGACATTAATTAATCCGGTTAAATTATAATTTATAAATTATAATTAAGTGAGATTTACCTAGATAATTATATTAAAGGTTTCACCTTTTACCCCAGCGGAAATTTAACTACAAAACATAAAGTAAATAATAAAAAGCTGTAATAAAAACTAAAAATAAAAATACATAATTTTATTATTACAAAACTAGATGCTTCCTATGAAATCAGGGAAAAAATCCCAAGGAAAGCACACCAAATGAAGTGAAGAAAGCCTGAATTTATAGGCATTTTCAGCAAATGGCGTCGCGACGCGTATGGTCATGGCGTCGCGACGCCAGCACGCGGCTTTGGTCCACGCGGCTTGACCACGCGTGTTCTGTCGGCAGAATCTGGTGATGACACGTGTCATGCGGTGAAGGTGGTGCAATGAGAAGACGACACGTGGCACACGGTGATTGGCTGAGCTTTCGGTCCAATGAAAATTTG
Source organism: Zanthoxylum bungeanum (assembly GCA_019454045.1). Lineage (NCBI taxonomy): Eukaryota > Viridiplantae > Streptophyta > Magnoliopsida > Sapindales > Rutaceae > Zanthoxylum > Zanthoxylum bungeanum. The sequence continues at coordinate 4,875 of SKCR01053320.1, read as the reverse complement.
ACACGTGGTACGCGCTTAGGATCGGTCAAATGAGAGGTTGAAACGTGACAACATGTGATTTGTCCAATATTCGATCCAATGAGAGATTGACACGTGGCACGCGCTTGCTTTATTCAAATTAGATTTCGACACGTGGCAGTCGGCGCATTTTAGTAGAGCTTCTATGATGATGACACATGACACGCGCACGTTAGCAAGTCCAATTTCTCAGATTCTGACACATGTCCCTCGGCGCACGTTAGCATGGCCGGCACACTTTAGGCATCGCGACGCGTAGGGCATGATCGGTGCACTTTAGGCATCGCGACGCTGACAAATTACAAAATTGCCTCTATGCAAAATAACACAAAACACATCAAAACGTTCAAAAAACCCGAGAAACTATACAAAATATTAGGTTAGATGAGTGGGAAATAGTGATTTAAATACCACTCATCAAGTTGTGTCTGCCCCGTACGAAGCATTTATCGGATCACTAGCAATTAGTCTCTTTATGATCGGAAAGTCATGACCTATTCATACTTCCCCGATGGCTATAGCACTTAGAGTACCAGATCTGTATCCTGCATGATCATCATCTCCATATGACTGAAGTGATACTTCCGTCTTGACATCACACCCAATACACTACGATTCTCAATATACCCAGAAAAGGCATACATAGAACCTGTTAAAGCCCCGAACAACCAAAACCAAAGTATATTGATTGTCGCAAATATTAGCGATGCAAGTCTCAGGTTAAGACCAAATACACCTACCCTGATTCGGATTCCCATAGACACATAGTCATACTACCAATGGGATTCTGAGGGGTCTATCCAGAGCGAAGCTGTTTCCGTACCATCGGTAAACAGAAACTCCTATTACACTTGCATGAGTATCCAATACCCAAACATATGAGAACTATGCTGTTACGCTTCCATAACGCACACAAGTGTAATACTAGCCTATTCCGCATTATCGATGTCCAGTCTCGATAATACTATGACTGGGGATATTTAATGATTAAACCTTTCGTAGATTAATACTGTCTCATATCTTATTAATCTGGTACTAATCATATGGAATTTTATCATTTATATATTAAGGTAATCCAATTAAAAATGATAAAAGAGCAATTTCCTTTGTCACATGGTTAATTTGTACAACAACACCATGTTCTGTACAAATAGTGATGCTATGGGTCATAATTGTCCAACACCGCGATGGACATTGATCTTGACTTTGGCCAGCAAACCAATATCAATCTTGGATCTTGAGAGAGAACCACTCAATGGAAGGAAAACGCTTAATATTTAATGAGGGTTTTTCGCGTAAATTGACAACTAATTTATTATCTTTGATTATGTCTCATCATACACCCTTAAACATGCATTCTAAAAGCATAATAAGGCGTGAATAAATAATAATGATATGAGGATGGATATATAACAAATTTGTTCCTATAACAAATCTCTCATTTTCCTCTCTCCCGCTAGCACTATTCATACTTCTACCCAATTACATAATACATTAAAGAAACCTCATTTACATTGAGGGGAATTGGTGAGAAGAGAAAAACAATGAGAAAAGAGATAATAGGCTGGACACGCAGGTCCAATTAATAAATTCTAAATTTATTACAACAATTTCCAAAATTTCCCTCATCCTTCTAATAATATCATCCGATATACATTATTCATACAAATACATCCAAGTATTCACACAAAGCATGTTATTCAATCAATCTAATCCAATTAATTAATCTTTGAATTAATGACCATCCAATGTTCAATCAACGATTTGATTTGCGCGAGTCCAACTCGTTTAAGAATAAATATTCAAAGTACGTATTCTTGAATTATATCGAACTATAATTTTAAATCCAATTTAAATTATATCCAAATATTAATTCAGATTTAATTCCAAATTAAATAATTACGCTTATTTATGTTCCTTTTAGACTTAGATTCTAAATCTAATCTAAATGGGTCTCAAAGGCCCAATTAGTATCCAATACTATTTTAATTAAAGTCCAATGGGCTTTTAATTAATTCTTAAAGCATGGGCTTTGGCCAATATGGATCCAATCCAAGATGCCAAGGCCCAATAAAGAATCACTATTTTGTCAAAAATCAATTTAGGCCCATTAGACCCAATTAAACTATTAAAGGCCCAAAATTTATATTTGGACTTTATGGAAATGGTTTTGGGCCCAATTGGATCCAACCCAATTGTCCAAAACCAAACTTGGCCCAACCAAGCCCATTAAGCCCAAATACAACAAATTATTCCAATTTAATAAATTCTAAATTTAAAGACTAATACATATTAACATAATATTCTAAATATCACATTAATTTCCCGAGCAAATTATTAAATATAAAATATTATAATTCACTCAAATAAGTTAAATATATTAATTATTAACATTTAATAACATAATATATTTTGTTACACGACGAATTATTTTACGAAAATATTTTTCGACAAATCTACGCATAAAGGGCAAACGGTCAAACCGGTTGACCGTTCGCCGAGCCGGCTCATCCCCGACATTTGGGTAGTGTTCGGTCAGCCCTTGGACTGCCCGAACAGTGCCCAGTTCGCTGGGATCACAGCCGGCACACAACGAACCCGTTTTGATGAGAATTTCTCCGTTTTTTTACGTTTTCGCTCCGGAACAATTTTCGGAATTTATCCGCTACCCAATACACATCCAAAATCATCCAAACAACATATTTTTACATGAAAAATATTCTGTTTTAATAACCAATTTCAGATCTGATCCAGAAAATTATTTATCCATTTTTCATGCCATAATTCAATTTAATCATTAAATTAATCCAATTAATTAACACCAAATTTAACCACCACAATAAAAAGTCCCAAGAACAATTCTAGGCAACCTTAATTAAAATAAGGTTTGACATCAATTTGATCTTATCCAAAATATTTTGATTTTTTTAATTAAAAAATCCATGTGTCAAATACACATGGTTTGGCAAATCAAAATTTATCAAATTAAAGAATATTCATGTAATATTCTTAATTAAAATAAATCAATTAACAAATTAATTAATTCATTTAATTATTAAAAATGGCAAAATAAATATATGGAAAAATATTCCAAGAATATTCTTCCATTTTATTATTATTAATAATTAATTTATAATTAATTAATTAATAATAATAATAAACAAGTGTCAAAATCCAATATGTTAATAATGTGTATCTAATCTAAATTATGTATCGTATACAAATACACATTATTTAATAAGCATGTGTAAATTATGAATAATCAAATTATCCATAATTAATTGCCCAAGTGCTCAACGACTACACTTTATATTGTGGGACTCTCTAGGTTCAAGTTTACATGTCACGGAAAACATTTCCATGTCCGTAGTTTGTCCACTCAAAAATTACGACGACCACAGATAATGAAGTTGAACCATCCAAGTTGAAGTCATCGCATATATATAATCCCTCTGTCATAGGTTTCCGAATTATTCCGGATATATAGATTAAACGCCAAATCTCCGCTATGGACAATTATGTGTCGTGACATAATTATGATTCTTAGTAAATATTCGGAACTCGTTTCCGAATCATATCTCGGCCAAGGATTTCAAAGAATCACAAATTGGACACCTAAATCCTGTACACGGGACTGACATATCCTCTCTGGATGCATCACAGGATATCGTGAGTATCAGTCCATACCCAACGAACAGGCGGAGGTCTGATCTAAAAAGATCGCTAACGTGACTGTCATCAAAGTATGGAGGATATCTCACATATCCACAGTGGTATCACAAGTCAAAGGAGCTAATATGCTATTCGACTTGTAAATATTCCTATTGACGTTGGTGTAACATCAATCAGGAATCTTAGAATGATTCGTTCAGTATTTATCCAATAAATACCTACGTGGCTATATGAGTCTCCCAAGACTCATGGTTTACTGAGATAAACCATTAGAATAATTCTAATATACGACACGTACTGGTCACATGAGTTTACTAACAGACCAGGTATGTAAACCTTGACCGGAATATTTTAAGAATGAATCATATTGTGACATTTCTCAGTAACAATTGCGACGCTTTTACAAATATGTCACGACTATTCATTCTACTGTCATTTACGCCTTTACCATATATAAGATTATATTGATGAAAATACTTAATTTTATTCATAATAAAATATAATGTACATCGTATTTATAATAAATACAACAAAATTTGGAGCGCCAAGCACCAACTCCAACATTTTCTCCCACTTGCTCTAGTGCCACATTTGATGGTATCTAATACCCATCGCCTCTACATGTCTATCATACAGTCTCAGAGGCAAGGCCTTCGTAAGCGGGTCTGCTATGTTGTCCTCTCCAGATATCTTACATATGGCAACATCCCCTCGAGCGATGATCTCACGAATAATGTAGTACTTCTGTTCCACATGTTTTGATTTCCGATGCGCTCTGGGTTCTTTTGCTTGTGCAACGGCACCACTGTTATCACAAACAATGGGATCGAATCCTCGATGCTTGGGACAACTCCCAATTCAGTGATAAATTTTCTAATCCATACAGCTTCCTTTGCAGCATCTGATGCCGCAATATATTCCGCCTAAATGGTGGAATCAGCTGTTGATCCTTGTTTGGAACACTTCCAACTGACTGCAGCATTATTAAGAGTAAATACAAAACCTGAGGTAGGCTTTCTATCATCAGGATCTGACTAAAAGTCAGAATCTATATATCCTGTTATCTATAAATCACATTCTCCATATATAAGAAACTTATCCTTAATACCTTTTAGATGCTTTAGGATATGTTTAACGACCATCCAATGGTCGTTACCTGAATTTGACTGATATCTGCAAGTAACA
>SKCR01053319.1:0-45076 GCA_019454045.1 Zanthoxylum bungeanum | reverse complement strand
CCATGTCTTGTAAATCGGTAAGAACGTGGTACTGGGTACGCATGTGTTCGGATAGTCCGATGACCGTATTTACTGCCAACATATCCAGGTATCTCTTGGGTCGCTTCCCAAAAATTCACCGATGACATTTGACTTGAACAAAATTAATCTGGGATTAATTACGAAAAGAATTAATCTAGGATTAATTATGAGAGAGAAAATTAATCTGGGATTAATTACGGAAAGAATTAATCTGGGATTAATTATGAGAGATAAAATTAATCTGGGATTAATTTCGGCAAGAATTAATCTAGGATTAATTCGTTGAGAAGAGAGAACACGATTAATTTGGAATTAATCGGCAAAGTAAATTTAATAGTTAAATTGGATTTTACTATTTAATTTATTTAATTGGGCTAAAATAATATATTGGATATATTAATTGAAATTGGATTTCAATACGAAATTAAAATTGGATTTTAATTCATGCGAACGAATTAATTTAGAATTAATTCGTAAGCGACTTTCGTAATAATTTTGCTAGGTATTATTATTTAATTAAATTGGATTTAATTACGTCGCGTTGGAAAATTCGTTTGGTCGGATTAAATGAACCCGGGCCCAATGTGTGTTGTACAAGCCAACTCAAATTTGGAATTTGAAAGTGGTGGGACCCACTTTACTTACATCACTTGTCACTATTCATGATGGGTGTAGTTGGCTAATTAATGTTAGACTTTAAAACATAACACACCAACCAACTTTTGAAATCACTATTCATTTTCTCTTTTTCCTCCAAATCTCACCATGGCCGAATTCTTCACTCTTGGAGGGGAAGAATTTTGTTTCAATTTTTGGACAAAGCTAGCACTTTGGGAGTCATAGAAAGGTGATTGGGAAACTCACCCAAGAGTTATTGAACTCAAAAAGACGGCTTCCACAAAATTTCTTGATATATTCACGTACGAATCAATGTTTAGAGATCCTTGGCATGTCTAGGACACTAACAATGGTATCAGAGCCAATCTAAGCATGATTTGATTTTTAGGGTTTATGACTTTAATTTGGGTATTTTTGCTTGGAGCATGATTTTACCAAATTGATTGTTTGGTTGTGTTTAGATGATGATGAATTGGATTTGTGCATCATTGGATTTGTGAAAAATTGATTAGATTAATTTTCCCTAAATTCCCACACATGGCCGAATGGAACCATAAGTTGTGCTCATGGTGATTTTTTGAATTTTGACAATTGGATGTGTTAAAATCATGAAATGAATATTGATTGTTGATTTAATTGGATTGAAATCAAAATTGTGTGTTATTTCATGTAATTGCCGTGAGTTTGAAGCATGTTGAATGAGTTGATTTTGCTTCAATTTGGGTTGGACATGAATTGGATAATTGAGCATGATTAATTAGATTAATTAGTGTTTTGGAAACATTAGATTAATTGATTAATTATGTTAATTATACTTTAATTAAATTAATGTGATATTTGGAATATTATGTTAATATAAATTAATCTTTAAAATTGGATTAGGCTAATTTGTTATATTTGGGCTAATGGGCTTGGTTGGGTCAAGTTTGGTTTTGGACAATTGGGTTGGATCCAATTGAGCCTAAAACCATTTCCATAAAGTCCAAATATGACTTTTGGGCATTTAATAATTTAATTGGGCCTAATGGGCCTAAATTGATTTTGTGGCATAGGGTGATTCCTAACTTGGGCCTTGGCATCTTGGGTCAGATCCATAATGACCAAAGCCCATGCCTAAAGAATTAATTGAAAGCCCATTGGACTTTAATTAAATAGTATTGGATGCTAATTGGGCCTTTGAGACCCATTTAGATTGGATTTGGAATCCAAATCTAAAAGGCACTATTATAAGTGCAATTATTTAATTTGGAATTAAATATGAATTAGTATTGGATACAATTTAAAATTGGATTTAAAATTGTAGTTCGATATAATTCAAGAATACTTACTTTGAGTATTTATTCTTAAACGAGTTGGACTCGCGCAAATCAAACCGTTGTATGTATATTGGATGGTCACTAATCAAAGATTAATTAATTGGATTAGATTGATTGACAACATGCTTTGTGTGAATACTTGGATACTTATGCAAGTGTGGTAGGAGGTTGTGTTCTACCGATGGTACGGAAAACAACTTCACTCTGGATAGACCCCACGGAATCCCATTTGTAGTATGACTATGTGTCTATGGGAGTCCGTATCAGGGTAGGTGTATTTGGTCTTAACTTGAGACTTGCATCGCTAGTACTTGCGACAATCAATACGCTTTGGTTTTGGTCGTCCAGGACTTTAACAGGTTCTGTGTACGCCTCTTCTGGGTTTATTGAGAATCGTAGTGTATTGGATGTGATGTCAAGACGGAAGTATCACTTCAGTCATATGGAGATGATGGTCACGTAGGGATACAGAACTGGTTCTCTAACAGGTTACAACCATCGGGTTAATATGACTAGGTCATGATTATCCGATAATAAAGAGACTAGTTGCTAGTGATACGATATATGTTTCGTACGGGGCAGACACTATTCCAGCCCCAGGCCTTGCATGTGACATCCGATACTGGATCACAAGATACGCAATACTACGTATACTACATCTGACATAGATTATATATTCCATTAAGAATATTTCTGGAGAATTGGGTAGGCATGGCGCTTTGCTAGAAGCCAACCTTGTCTTGTAAATCGGTGAGAACGTAGTACAAGGTACATACATGTTCGGATAGTCCGACGACCAGATTTACTGTCAACATATCCAGGGATCTCTTGGGTCGCTTCCTGAAGATTCACCGATGACGTATGATTCGAACTTTATTAATCTGGGATTAATAGCGGAGAGACTTTATCTAGGATAAATTACTATTTGAAGAGATAGAACGATTAATTTGGAATTAATCGATAAAATAATATATTCGATATATTATACGAAATTGGATTTCGACGCGGAATTAAAATTGGATTTTAATTCGGGCTAACGAATTGATTTAGAATTAATTCGCAAGCGACTTGAATAGTAATTTTGCTAGGCATGATTATTTAATTAAATTTTATTAATTACGACGCAACGGAAGTTCGTTAATTCCGAATTAGCGAAACTGAGCCCGAAAGTGTTTGCGGGCCCACTCGCATTTTGAATCGAGTGGGGCCCACAAGTCACATCACGAGTCACATCACTTGTCACTTTAGTGATATATGTCTAAGTCACCTTTTTTGGTGAGTGACATGCAATCACTATTCATGATAGAAGTGGTTGTGGACATTTAATGAGCTTTTGGAGCCAAAATTTTGGTTTGACTTTTGAAGTATATACCAAATATTTGGTAATTGATTTTAGGTAATTTGTTTTTAGAAAACAATAACATAAAATCAAAACAAAACTCTCTGTCCCAAAAAAAAAATATAGCCAAAACCGTGAGCTCTCCATGGTGAAAGGAAATCATTTTCTTTCTTCCATCTTGCTAGCACATTAGAGGATCAATACAAGGTGATAGGGAAACCGAACTAAGAGCTTGGAATCCATTGAAGCTTGGAGCTTGTTCATCTTCTTCAACAAAGTCCCTTGGCCGAACACTTTATCAAGAAATGAGAAAAGTTTTGTTGATCATCACATCCAAAGCCGTTCAATGTAAGTGTGTTTCCGCCACTCTTCTTTGCGTAGTCATTCAATTTCTATGCTTAATATGATCTCGGGATTAACCTAGAAACCCAACAATGGTATTAATGAGCCATTTTGAGCATGAAATAAACTTAGGGTAAAATTTGGGTAAATTGTTTTTGAGCATGTTTTGACTAAATTACTTATTTGAGCATGCTTGGATATGGATGACTTGGAGTTATTTATGATCAATTTCATGAAAAATTAATTGGATCAATTTTTGCCCAAATATTAGGCTTGGCCGAATGTATGTTACCCTTAATAATCATGGTATTTTTTGTTCCTTTGATCATTGGATGACTTGAAACAATTGGGTAATGTTGATTTGTAATTCAATCGGATTGAAAACGAAATCGGACAAATAAAACCCACAAATGCCAAGAGCTATAGAGCATGTAATGAGATGATTTTTTCAATCAATTATGCTGGACATGTGTTGATGATGAAAAGCATGATTAATTGGTTAGATTAGTATTTTGGAAATGTTAATTTAATGGTTAATCATAGCTTAACACTTTAATTAATTGAATTTTAAAATTTGGAATATTAAAGTTTAATTAATTGGGCTTGATTTTGAATTGGGCTTGTAATTGTTGTATTTGGGCCTTATGGACTTGGTTGGGCCAAGAAGGTTTGGGCCAAATGGATTGGATCCATATTGGGCCTAAATCATTCCATTAAGTCCAGATATAACAAATGGGCTTTAAATGTTTAATTGGGCCTAATGGGCCAAAATTGGTTTCTTGGCAAATAAGGGTGATTCCATACTTGGGCCTTGGTATTTGGGTTTGACCCATATTGACCAAAGCCCATGCCTTGTGAAATCAATTGAAACCCCATTGGACTTTTAATTAAACAACATTGGATGTTAATTGGGCCTTGAGACCCATTAAGATTAGATTTGGAATCTAAGTCGTTAAAGCGCATTAAAAAGTGTAGATATTTAATTTGGAATTAAATAAATGAATTAGTATTGAATACGAATTAAATTAGATTTAAAGAGTAGTTCGATATAATTCAAGAATTCATACTTCGAGTACTTATTCACAATCGAGTTGGACTCGCGCAAATCAAATCATTGTTTGAACATTGGATGATCACTAATATTCAAAGATTAATTAATTTGATTAGATTGATTGAATAACATGTTGGAGATTGTAAGCATCCCAAGATCAATAATCAAGCATGAACATGTGTGAATAAAAATCGAGGAAGTCGCGGAATACTCACATCGATCGGTTGAACGACGCTAAAGGCAACAAAAACGTTCACTGCCCTCCATGGACTGCTCGACAGTGAGTAGATGCAGCTCACTGGTTTCGGCCTTTTGAGTTCCTTCGTCAAGCTCCAAGCTTCGTCGAATGGTTCCCGGCTCATGGGTGGACTTCCCTATCACCTTCGCATGATCCCGGAGTGTGCTAGCACTCTCGATTTTGCAACAAAATCACACTTGCTTCCCTTCTAATTTCGGTTCTGCCCAGCAGAAAATAAAACCAGAAAATGCCCAAGAGGGGCGTGAGAGAGATGAAGAATTTTGGAGAAGAGAGAGATAAAATGTGTTAATTAATTTTGGTATTTGATGTCTAAAACATATACCAAAATTTTGGCTTTTGAAAAGTCAAACAATCAAAGCCATTAATGCCCACAACAACCACATCAATCAATCAATCCAATCAATTGTCACATCACTCAAAGTGACATGATGTGACGCTAGATGTGACGCTAGATGCGACTAGCGATTTGACGCTTGATTTGACTTGCGTGCCGCACTCGAACTCGAAATGCGAATGTGCTCGCAAATAATCTCGGGCTCGGGTTCGATAATTCCAAATTAATGAATTTTCTGTTGCGTCGTAATTAAATGATTACGCCTAGCGAAATCACTATTCATGTCGCTAATGAATTAATTCTAAATTAATTCGTTCGCCCGAATTAAAATCTAATTTCAATTCCGCATCGAAATCTAATTTCGTTTAATATATCAAATATATTAATTTATCGATTAATTCCAAATTAATCGTTCTCTCTCTAAATGATATTTTATCCCAGATAAAATATCTCCGCAATTAATCCCAGATTAATTTTCTCTCTCATCTTATTAATCCCAGATTAATTAAAGTGTGAGTCATACGTCATCGGTGAATCTTTGGGAAGCGACCCATGAGATCCCCGGATATATTAGCAGTAAATTCGGTCGTCGGACTATCCGAACACGTAAGTACCTTGTACTACGTTTATACCGAATTACAAGACAAGGTTGGCTTCTAGCAAAGCGCCATGCCTACACAATTCTCCGGAAACATCCTTACAGGAATAAAGGATCTATATCAGGCGTAGTATACGTAGTATAGCGTATTTCTGTCCAGTATCAGATGATCACATGAGAGGCCTGGGGCTGGTACAATGTCTGCCCTGTACGAAGCATATATCGGATGACAAGCAACTAGTCTCTTTAATATCAGATAATCATGACCAAGTCATATTATCCCGACGGTTGCAACCTTTTTAGAGAACTAGTTCTGTATCCCTACGTGATCATCAACTCCATATGACTGGAGTGACACTTCCGTCTTGACATCACACCAAACACACTATGATTCTCAATATACCCAGTATTGGCATACACTGAACCTGTAAAAGCCCTGGACGACCGCAACCAAAGTATATTGATTGTCGCAAGTATTAGCGGTGCAAGTCTCAGGTTAAGACCAAATACACCTACCCTGAATTCGGACTTCCATTTACACATAGTCATACTACTAATGGAATTCCGAGGGGGTCTATCCAGAGCGAAGCTGTTTCCCGTACCATCGGTGAAACACAACCTCCTATTACACTTGCATGAGTATCATATACCCAAATATATGAGAACTATGCCGTTGTGCCCTCACAACGCGCACAAGTGTAATACCAGTCTTTTACGCATTCATCGATGTCCAATCTCGATAATGCTCTGACTAGGGATATTTATTGATTTATCCTTCATGGATTGATACTGTCTCATATCATTCTCAATCCAGGAACAAATCACAGGGACCTCCTATCATTTATATATCTAGGTGATCTAATCACAAATGATAAGAGTGCAATCTCATTTGTCACATAGTTAATTTGTACAACAACACCATGATCTGTACAAATAGTCACGCTATGGGTCATAATTGTCCAACATAACATGCTTGAATGAATACATGGATGTGATGAATGAATAGCGTATATCAGATTGATATTAGAAGGGAAAGGGCAATTTTAGAAATTGTTGTAAATTTAGAATTTATAAATTGGACCTGCGTGTCCAGCCTTCTCTCTCATTAATTCTTTGTATTCTCTTCTCACCTAATTCCCCTCAATGTTAATGAGGTTTCTATTATTGTATTATGTAATTGGGTAGAAGTAGAATAGTGCTAGCCGGGGAGAGGAAATGGAGTGATTTTTTCTAGGAACAAATTGTTAAATATCCATCCGCATATCGTTATTAATTTACTTTCCGCGCCTTATTATGCTTTTAGAATGCATGCTTAAGGATGTATGATGAGACCTAACAAAGGTAATAAATTGGTTGCCAATTTACGCGAAAAATCCTCAAAACATATTAAACGTTTTCCTTCCATTGAGTGATTCTTACTCAAGATCCAAAATTGGCATTGGTTTGTTGGCCAAAGTCAAGACCTTTGTCAATTGCGGATGTGTTTGAATCATGAAAGATTTATTCCATATCGGTGTCTTGTCCAAGTTGTGATTTATTGGCCAAAGTCAAGATCACTTCTTGTCCATCGACATTGATTACGAAGCTTTCCAACGTCAATGGGTCCCGCTTAACTGGAATCATTAAGCTTGTTGTGCCAAAGCCAAGACTTAGTTGATTCAGAGGAAAATGTTAGGAAAATATATTGGATATATTGGCATATATATTGTATATATGTTTCGGACTTGGAGGTCCACCTACCAGATCTAGGAATTGGATGAGATCCAATTGATCTTCGAGATCTACCTAGTTAAATATCATACAGCTTGTTGGCCAAAGTCAAGGTTGTGTGTTATTTAACGGGATCCTAGCCCACTAGGAAACTGGGTTTCCCGAGTACTCCACAGAGGGTTAGAGGCTCGCCGAAAAATAGTGGGAGGCTAGTATTGAATTTGCAATTTCGTTCAAATACTTAGCTTTACGCGCTTTCAAATATTTCGTCAAAATTATTTTATTAGTTGGACTAATATAATGTTATTTTTCTTGTAACAGTTAGAGTGTACCCTTACATTGTTAATTGGATAATTAGACTATCGCAATTAAAATGACTGGAAAGAACAGTGTCTGGGACATCATCATTGCGATAATGTCTTCAACGGCACTAACTTTTCCGATTGGGACATGAATCTAATGATAGTCCTTGGATCCAAGAGGCTGCTATATACTATAGAGAGACCTCTTGGGCCTAAGCCTAGATCTGATCAGTTGCTCGAGCTAGATCTTTGGAAGACACATAGTGATGACAATGCAACTGCTCAATCTATCATGCTTGCTACTATGACTCAACAATTTCGTCGACAGAATAAGGGATTGGATCCCTATACAATGTTGGCGAAGTTGAATGATCTACACCGATCTAATCTTAGATCGCAAAGATATGAGTTATAGAAGAAGCTCTTCCGCGTTCTGATGTCGGAGGGTACATTTGTTGAACATCATGTGACACAGATGATTGCCGATATCGAGCAGCTTGGACAAATGGGGATTGTCTTTGAGATAGAGACCTCTATAGATTTGATTTTGCAGTCTCTCCCCGACACTTGGAGTGGGTTCATCATGAACTACAATATGATGAACCAAGAGCAGACTCTTGGAGAGCTGATGTCCACGCTGCTTGAGGCATAAAAGGAACTTCTTAAGGGCAAGAAGCGTGAGGCGCACTTCACTTCTACATCTCGGACTCCGAGGGCTGGGCCCAAGGCAACTGGAGGTATCAAGAAGAAGAAGAAAAAGAAGGGCAAAGGCAAAACGTCAAAGGCTTCTAGGAAGCCAAAGGACAAGTCTCAGGATGTATGCCTCCAGTTCGGCAAGCGGGGTCACTGGAAGCGTGACTGCCGCGAGTACAAGGCGCTCTAGAAGGAGATAAAGGCGGGCAAGGCACCGGCCTCAGGTATGTTTTTTATAGAAATAAACATGACTACTTCTAGTTTTAAGAATTGGATTTTTGATTCTGGTTGTGGTACTAATATTTGTACTGAAGTGCAGGATCTGCGGATTAGCAGAAAACTGGCGTTAGGAGAGATTGACCTGTGTGTTGGAAATGGGACTTCTGTCGCCATTTTGGCCGTTGGCACTTTTGTTTTAGAACTGCCCTAAGGGCATGTTCTTGAACTTACAGACTGTTATTATGTACCTAGTTTGACTAGGAATATTATTTCTGTATCTATGTTAGCCCAATGTGGCTACACTTTTGTATTTAGAAACACTGGGTGTTTTATGTATAAAAATGATATAGAAATTTACACTGCTGTTGTAAATAATGGTCTTTATATTTTGAATATAAATCAATCTCAACCATATTCTGTAACAAACAAAAGGCTTAAAGTAAGTCATAAAGATGAAACTTATATGTGGCATTGTCGTCTGGGACACATAAACAAGACTCGCATATCCACACTTTCGAAGAGTGGGTACTTGGACGGATTTGATCCAAATTCATATGACGTCTGCGAATCTTGCTTATTAGGCAAAATGCCTAAGTCACCTTTTAGCGGTAAAGGTGTACGTGCCACCGAACTGTTAGCCCTAGTTCATAGTGACGTTTGTGGGCCCATGTCTAGCCAGGCTAGAGGTGGATATGAATACTTCATAACCTTTATGGATGATGCATCGCGTTATGGTTATGTGTATCTGATGAGACACAAGTCGAAAACTTTTGAGAAATTCAAAGTGTTTCGACACGAAGTTGAAAAACAGACCGGTAAAAGTATTAAGACATTGCGGTCGGACCATGGTGGCGAATACTTGAGCATTGAGTTTCTTGACTACTTGAAAGAATATGGTATTCTTTCACAGTGGACTCCTCCTGGAACACCGCAATTAAACGGTGTGTCCGAACGGAGAAACCGAACTTTGTTAGACATGGTAAGGTCTATGATGAGTCGCACTGAGCTACCTATTTCCTTCTAGGGATATGCATTAAACAGTGCAATACTTATTTTGAATAAGGTTCCGTCAAAGTCTGTTCAACAGACACCATATGAGATATGGACAGGAAAGAAACCAGGTTTCTCATTCCTGAAGATTTGGGGTTGCTGGGCATACGTCAAATGTTTGGAAGGTACCAAACTAGAACCCAAATCGGATAAATGCCTATTTATAGGATATCCTAGGGAAACCAAATGATATTACTTCTATCACCCACGAGAGAAGAAAGTTTTTCTTGCTCTACATGCAGTTTTCCTTGAGAAGGAATTCCTAAATGCAGTGATAAGTAGGAGGAAAATAGAACTCGATGAAAATCGGAGTGATACCGTTCCTGGCATAGAATCCTCAATGGAACATGAATAGTTCATCAGGGATGAAGCTGTACCACAATCTTCGAATACACAAGGGCCACGTAGATCGGGGAGAGTCAGAAAACAACCTGAGAGGTATGGGTTTCTGATCTCACCTCATTGAGGAAGACGAGCCGGCTACGTATGAGGAAGCGATACAAGGTATCGACTCCGGTTTATGGCAAGATGCCATGAAGTCCGAAATGGATTCCATGTACACCAACCAAGTTTGGACACTGGTTGATGCCCTAGAAGACGTAAAGCCTATTGGATACAAATGGTCTTCAAGAAGAAGATCGACATGGATGGCAACATACAAACGTACAAAGCTAGGCTTGTAACGAAGGGGTATTGTCAACGACATGGTGTCGATTACGATGAAACTTTCTCACCTATTGCCATGATTAAATCCATTCGGATAATGCTTGCTATTGCTGCATATTTCGATTACGAGATATGGCAGATGGACGTCAAATACGCTTTCCTTAGCGGAAACCTGTTGGAGGATATTTATATGCAACAGCCTGACGGTTTTGTCGTGCCTAAACATGCAAACAAGGTTTGCAAGTTAAATCGGTCAATTTATGGACTGAAGCAAACGTCGCGTTCTTGGAACCAATGTTTTGATGCGATCATAAAAGAATATGATTTCATTCAAAACGAAGATGATCCATGTGTATACAAGAAGGTCAGTGGGAGCGCACTGACTTTCATTGTCCTTTATGTTGACGATGTATTGCTTATAGGCAATGACATTCCCATGTTAACATCGGCGAAAGCTTGGATTTCATTAAAATTCTCCATGAAAGATCTGGGAGAAGCAGGCTTTATTATGGGAATAAAGATCTACCGGGATAGATCTAGAAAGCTTCTTGGACTCTCCCAGAGCACGTACATTGACAAAGTGTTGAAGAGATTCAACATGGATCAGTCCAAGAGGGGACTGTTGCCAGTGTCACATGGCGTCACTCTATCTAAGGACATGTGTCCTAAAACTCAAGATGAGAGAGACAACATGAGTCGGATACCTTTCGCCTCGATAATCAGATAGATCATGTATGCCATGATATGTACAAGACTTGATGTCTCTTATGCTTTGAGCATGTGTAGTCGCTATCAGGCCGATCCAGGTGAAGGTCACTGGATTGTGGATAGGAATATCCTTAAGTATCTTAGATGAACTAAGGATGCTTTCTTAATCTATGGAGATGGAGAACTTGAGGTAACTGGGTATACCGATGCAAGTTTCCAAACCGATAAACACGACTTCAAGTCGCAATCCGGGTACGTATTTTGTTTGAACAACAGAGCAGTAAGCTAGAAATCTTCCAAGCAAGAGACTGTTGCCGATTCAACAACTGAAGCGGAGAATATTGCTGCAGTTGAAGCAGCAAAAGAGGCAGTTTGGATCCGTAAATTCCTAATTGGATTAGGGTAGTTCCGTTAGCAGCTGAGCCCATTCCATTGTATTGTGACAATAACGGGGCTATAGCGTAGGCTAAGGAACCTCGGTCTCATCAACAATCCAAGCATGTTCTTCATCGTTTCCACCTGATTCGTGAGATCATACACCATGGCGATGTGAAGATCGAGAAGGTCGCATCAGAGGACAACATTGCAGATCCGCTGACGAAAGTTATACCTTAGCAAAAGTTTGAGTGACATGTACATAGTTCAGGTATTATATGCTTGAGTGACTAGCTATAAGCCAAGTGGGAGATTGTCAGACAGTTATGACCCATAACGTCACTATTTGTAAAAGACATTGTGTTTTTGTACAAATTAAATTTGTAGCAATGGAAATTACCTTGTATCATTTCGTAATTAGATTACTTAAATGTGTGAATGATGAAAGTCCTTATGATTAGTTCCGGATTGAGATGATATGAGACAGTATCAATCCACGACAGTTTAATCATTAAATATCCTTAGTCGTAGTATTATCGAGACTGGACATCGATAATGCGGAATAGACTAGTATCGCATTTGTGCGTGTTATGGAAGCGTAACAACATAGTTCTCATATATTTAAGTATTGGATACTTATAAAAGTGTGGTAGGAGGTTGTGTTTTACCGATGGTATGGAAAATAGCTTCGCTCTGGATAGACCCCACAGAATCCCATTGGTAGTATGACTATGTGTCTATGGGAGTCCGTATCAGGGTAGGTGTATTTGGTCTTAACCTGATACTTGCATCACTAGTACTTGCGACAATCAATACGCTTTGGTTTTGGTCGTCCAGGACTATAACAGGTTCTGTGTACGCCTCTTCTGGGTTTATTGAGAATCGTAGTGTATTGGATGTGATGTCAAGACGAAAGTATCACTTCAGTCATATGGAGATGATGGTCACGCAGGGATACAAAAATGGTTCTCTAAAAGGTTGCAACCATCCGGATAATATGATTAGGTCATGATTATCCGATAATAAAGAAACTAGTTGCTAGTGATCCGATATATGCTTCGTACGGGGCAGACACTATTCCAGCCCCAGGCCTTGCATGTGACATCCAATACTGGATCACAAGATACGCAATACTACGTATACTAAGCCTGACATAGATTATATATTCCATTTAGAATATTTCTGGAGAATTAGGTAGGCATGGCGCTTTGCTAGAAGCCAACCTTGTCACATAAATTGGTAAGAACGTAGTACAAGGTACGTACGTTAGTCCGACGACCGGATTTACTGCCAACATATCCAGGGATCTCTTGGGTCGCTTCCCGAAGATTCACCGATGACGTATGATTCAAACTTTATTAATCTGGGATTAATAGCGGAGATACTTTATCTGGGATAAAGTACTATTTGAAGAGAGAGAACGATTAATTTGGAATTAATCGATAAAATAATATATTTGATATATTATACGAAATTGGATTTCGACGCAGAATTAAAATTGGATTTTAATTCGGGCTAACGAATTGATTTAGAATTAATTCGCAAGCGATGTGAATAGTAATTTTGCTAGGCATGATTATTTAATTAAATTTGATTTAATTACGACGCAACGGAAGTTCGTTAATTCGGAATTAGCAAAACCGAGCCCGGAAGTGTTTGCGGGCCCACTCGCATTTTGAATCGAGTGAGGCCCACAAGTCACATCGCGAGTCACATCACTTGTCACTTTAGTGATAGATGTCTAAGTCACCTTTTTTGGTGAGTGACATGCAGTCACTATTCATGATAGAAGTGGTTGTGGACATTTAATGAGCTTTTGGAGCCAAAATTTTGGTTTGACTTTTGAAGTATATACCAAATATTTGGTAATTGATTTTAGGTAATTTGTTTTTAGAAAACAATAACATAAAATCAAAGCAAAACTCTCTCACCCAAAAAAAAATATAGCCAAAACCGTGAGCTCTCCATGGTGAAAGGAAATCATTTTCTTTCTTCCATCTTGCTAGCATATTAGATGATCAATACAAGGTGATAGGGAAACCGAACTAAGAGCTTGGAATCCATTGAAGCTTGGAGCTTGTTCATCTTCTTCAACAAAGTCCCTTGGCCGAACACTTTATCAAGCGAGGAGAAAAGATTTGTTGATCATCACATCCAAAGCCGTTCAATGTAAGTGTGTTTCCGCCACTCTTATTTGCGTATTCATTCAATTTCTATGCTTAATATGATCTCGGGATTAACCTAGAAACCCAACAATGGTATCAATGAGCTATTTTGAGCATGAAATAAACTTAGGGTAAAATTTGGGTAAATTGTTTTTGAGCATGTTTTGACTAAATTACTTGTTTGAGCATGCTTGGATATGGATGACTTGGAGTTATTTATGATCAATTTCATGAAAAATTAATTGGATCAATTTTTGCCCAAATATTAGGCTTGGCCGAATGTATGTTACCCTTAATAATCATGGTATTTTTTGTTGCTTTGATCATTGGATGACTTGAAACAATTGGGTAATGTTGATTTGTAATTCAATCGGATTGAAAATGAAATCGGACAAATAAAACCCACAAATGCCATGAGTTATAGAGCATGTAATGAGATGATTTTTTCAATCAATTATGATGGACATGTGTTGATGATGAAAAGCATGATTAATTGGTTAGATTAGTATTTTGGAAATGTTAATTTAATGGTTAATCGTGGCTTAACACTTTAATTAATTGAATTTTAAAATTTGGAATATTAAAGTTTAATTAATGGGCTTGATTTTGAATTGGCTTGTAATTGTTGTATTTGGGCCTTATGGATTTGGTTGGGCCAAATGGATTGGATCCATATTGGGCCTAAATCATTCCATTAAGTCCAAATATAACAAATGGGCTTTAAATGTTTAATTGGGCCTAATGGGCCAAAATTGGTTTCTTGGCAAATAAGGGTGATTCCATACTTGGGCCTTGGTATTTGGGTTTGACCCAAAATTGGTTTCTTGGCAAAAACACTGATATCCTACAAACTAAGGCATGGAAGAAACTCTCGAAATCCTCCATAAATATTTTTCTGCACTTCCCCGAAATGCTCTGATTAAAATTTACAAAGCCCGCACAGAAAGATTGAGAATTCTTATGATTCATGGTATTCCTAATGATATTCGTTGGGTAATCGAAGCAAGGGTTCATTTGGCAGGTGAGTCACCTGACTCCTTCATTCCTTACATGTCTGGTTTAGGGAAAATCACTTATTCTAAAAAATGAAGAGCGAAACAAATGGGTGTTTGTTATAAGTGTGCACGTTGTACGTGCAACACTCGTTGTCGTTCTTTAGGAATGGTGTCTGATAATCGTGAGGATAAAATACAATTCATTAGGGATGGACTGAGTAAGGAGCCTTTTGATGATATATCATTGACTCTTGAGACGCATCCTAGTGGATATGTTCATCATGAAATTCTCAGATTACGCACATAATTTCATAAAGAAAGACAACCATACAGTCTCAGGAATCTGACTTTAAAAGACTTTGTTTGCCAATTTGTAAGAAAATTGGATGGGAAGCCTATCCTCGACCCATAGAGGGCGTTCAAGCCGTTACTGGACGTAAAACCAGAGGAAGATGTGAGCCACAATCACAATTACCAGTACATATTATTACATTGATTTTCTTTACTTTAAATTACTGTTTCCTTTACTTTTTGCCGACAGTATCTAACATTTTTTGTTCACGATCTATTTTTCTGGTAGTTATCATTTTGCAGATATTAATGCATTTCTCACTCACCCTTTTCAGGATCTATAAATCCAGCTCGTCATTTCCATTTCCTCAACACATCTAGCTAAGAAAGGCAGCACAAATGGAGACAACTTCAAAATGACGATTCACTAATATCTGTGTATTTTGTGGAACTAGCTCCGGAACTAAACCAGAATTTGTTGAGGGAGCACGAGAATTGGGTAGAGTTATGGCAAACAGAAATATGCACTTAGTATATGGCGGTGGCAATCTTGGATTGATGGGGTGTATTTCAAAAGCTGTACATGAAGGTGGAAGTCAAGTTTTGGGAATCATCCCAAAACCTTTAACAGAAAGCCACATCATCAGAAAATCAAATGGAGAAGAATGTATTGTCCCAGGTATGTCTGAAAGACTCACTGAAATGATCAATCATGCTGATGCTTTCATTGCTTTACCAGGTGGGCTCGGAACGTTGGAAGAAATATTCACTGTTGCGTCATGGGCAAACTTGAATATTCACCAAAAACCTATTGGGCTATTTAATGTTAATGGATTTTTCGATTTTCTTTTTGTATTTCTTGAAGATGCTAAAAGAAATGGGTTTATTTCAAAACCGGTAAGAGATATCTTCCTAACTGCACGAACAGCTGATGATTTAATTTACCAACTTTTAGCTTATGAACCAAAAATCGACCCTATTCTTTCCAAGTTGAACTGGTCTGGTAACGATCGTGGCAAAAAGCGCAAAGTAAACATGGACCTTAATCTGTAATCTTTAGTTATGACTGTCAATTTCATAATTACCAGGTGATATCTTCTAAACTATTTCTTTCTTTCTTTAAACATTGGGGACAATGTCTCGTTTTGGTTGGGAGGAGATAATAGTTTAGGAAATAAATAATTTTCATGTTTATGTCTGTTTCATTGATGTTAGTTTTTACTGTGTTGTTATTTTGTGTGTAAAAATATATATCCATATATATACACACAAACTAACAACAAATTTGTTTTCTAAACCAAGTGGAATTGTTGTTCAGAGGTGGCTGTGTAAGGAGTTTTCACTCATGAGACGCATCTCAATATAATTCGTAACAAGTTATTTATCGTTCCTTTCTTTTTTGAATCATTTAAATTTGTGAATTCTCCATAACATTGATTAAATTTGATCTTTATATGCTCGTCTGGGTGATATTTTCAACAATATGGTAACATATGACCATGGGTGGTAAGTGAAAATTTTGTAATATTCAGTTCTCTAATTTGTTGGAGGTAACACCTAAAAGCAGTGAAATTTTTTATTTTGCAAAACTGAAAAAGAAAAAAAAAAGAAGTTTGAATAAAGTTGTTTCGTAGCCTTTCTAACCTGAGCAATTAAGTCCGAAGAGGTGTTTTAACACTTAGTACCCTAAGACCAACTTGTCTGGGAATTACTGGCCTAAAGCTCGTTACAAGGGTTAAAAAGAAAGCTTAAGGAAATCAGACACTGTTTATCTGAGATCCGAGCAATTAAGCCCGTAGGGGTGTCTTAACACCTAGTGCCCTAAAACCAACTAGTTTGGGAGTCACTGGCCCAAAGATCGATATATGGATTGAAGATATGTTTTAGACACTATTTATCTAACATCCGAGCAATTAAGCCTGTAGGGGTGTCTTAACACCTAGTGCCCTAAAAAAAACTGGTTTGGGAGTCACTGGCCCAAAGTTCGATACATGGATTGAAAATATGTTTATAAATAAACTTTCTCTGCCAAAAAAAAGTGTAAACTCTAATATAATCTTAGGACAAAAATATTACTCTCTTTTTAATAAATACCTATGATATTGTGGGCACAATATATTGATTAATACATTGTTTTATGAGTATATTGAAAAATGGTAAAAAAAGTACAGGAGAAGTCATTTATTTGATCATTCAGAAAAAAAGAAAATAATTGTTGACTTAGATAAGAATTTTTCTTCCGCTTGAATTACTAGAGACTAGTAATAAGCTGGTTGGGGGGTGTGATGAATACTAAAAAGTGCATATTTATTAGACGATAAGTTAATCAATTTACACTTATAGTTTCACTAATCCCCTTAAATTGACACATTTGTGTAAATATTTTAAAGTTATGCTTTGAGTACTTTTACTGTGTTATTTTATGTTTTTGTCAAGAAAAATACTGCTCGGAAGCTCGACGGGACAAATCAGACGTGAAAAAAATATTTTGCAAGCACGTCGTAAAATCGGCAATCACGTCATAAAATCGGCAAGTATGTCGTGACACATCGAACCTTTACGTCGCGACACGTGTCCTCAACGTGGCTTCACCATTCTCTAACACGTGTCCCCAACGTGGCTTCACTATTCTTTGACACATGTACAGAACATGCATTCGCTGGTCTGGGCGGCGAATTTGCCTATAAAAAGGAGCATCCGGCATTAGAAATTTTCATACTTTCTTTCCTGATTCATCTGTAATTCTTGGGGAGAGAGTGTCTTGTTTGTTTATTTACTTGAATCTTTTTGTAATGTCGTTTTCTTTCAATAAAATCTGCAAGCACGTCGTAAAATCGGCAAGCACGTCGTAAAATCGGCAAGCATGTCGTGACACATGGAACCTTTACGTCGCGACACGTGTCCCCAACGTGGCTTCACTATTCTTTGACACATGTACAGAACATGCATTAGCTGGTCTGGGCGGCAAATTTGCCTATAAAAATGAGCATCCGGCATTAGAAATTTTCATACTTTCTTTCCTGATTCATCTGTAATTCTTGGGGAGAGAGTGTCTTGTTTGTTTATTTACTTAAAGCTTTTTGTAATGTCTTTTTCTTTCAATAATATAAGTATGTTTTATTATAAAATGAGTAGCTAATTTCTTTTCTGTTGGAGTAAGGGTGAAGCTTTTATAATGAGAACATAGATTAAACTCTCTTTTATTATAATAAATAAATTGAAATCTACTGATTAAAACTTGATTTAATTCTAGATTAATTATTGACAATCTTTATACCGCCTTTATGGTCGGTTTTATCTTTATACCGCCTTTATGGTTGGTTTTATCTGATTTTGGCATAATTAAGTACCTTGTTAGGACTTGTTATAGACAAACGGTATCACCGCCTTTTATGGCTGGTTCTTTTTATTGGCATAATTAATTCTTGTAATAAATTAAGTGGGTATAAAAAGGCAATTTATAAAATATTATAAAGCGAGATTTATAAATGTTTAAAAGACTAAAAGTGGATCCCCTAACTCCAGCATTTCCTTCTATTACTGTATTCCAACCTAAAATCCTCTAACTAATTCAACAAAGCAAACTTTTTATTCCCGTACTGTTAAATATTCTATTTTGCTAAATCTATTCTCTGTGGATCGACCCCGGACTCACCAGGTTATTTTATTATTTCGACACTTTTATACTTGGGAGTAAAATACCACTTTTCGAGCGTGTCAGTTCTCATATATTTAAGTATTGGATACTTATGCAAGTGTGATATGAGGTTTTGTTAGCCGTTGGACCGGGAACAACTTCACTCTGGATATACCCCTCGGAATCCCATTGGTAATATGACTATGTGTCTTTGGGAATCCGAATCAGGGTAGGTGTATGTGGTCTTAACCTGAGACTTGCATCGCTAATACTTGCGACAATCAGTATACTTTAATTTTGGTCCTCCGGAGCTTTAACAGGTTCTGTGTACGCCTCTTCTGGGTATACTGAGAATCGTAATGTATTGGATGTGATGTCAAGATGGGAGTATCACTTCAGTAATATGGAGATGATGATCACGCAGGGATACAAAACTAGTACTCTTAAATGCTGCAGGTATCAGGATAGTATGACTAGGTCATGATTATCCGATTACAGAGACTAGTTGCTAGTGATCCGATATATGCTTCGTACGGAGCATACACAATTCCAGCCCTAGGCCTAACATGTGACATCCGATACTGGATCGTATTACACAATACATTGTATACTACGCCTGATACAAATTATATATTCCTCGTTGAATATTTCTAGAGAATTGGGTAGGCACGGTGCTTTTCGAGTAGCCAACCATGTCTTGTAAATCGGTAAGAACGTGGTACTGGGTACGTACGTGTTCGGATAGTCCGATGACCGTATTTACTGCCAACATATCCAGGGATTTCTTGGGTCGCTTCCCAAAGATTCACCGATTACATTTGACTCGAACAAAATTAATCCGGGATTAATTACGGAAAGAATTAATCTGGGATTAATTATGAAAGAGAAAATTAATATGAGATTAATTATGGAAAGAATTAATCTGGGATTAATTATGAGAGAGAAAATTAATCGGGGATTAATTGCGGCAAGAATTAATCTGGGATTAATTCTTCGAGAATAGAGAACACGATTAATTTGGATTTTACTATTTAATTTATTTAATTGGGCTAAAATAATATATTGGATATATTAATTGAAATTGGATTTCAATACGGAATTAAAATTGGATTTTAATTCATGCGAACGAATTAATTTAGAATTAATTCGTAAGCAACTTTCGTAATAATTTTACTAGGCATTATTATTTAATTAAATTGGATTTAATTACGTCATGACGGAAAATTCGTTTGGTCTGATTAAACGAACCCTGACCCAAAGTGTGTTGTACAAGCCAACTCAAATTTGGAATTTGAAAGTGGTGGGACCCACTTTACTTTCATCACTTGTCAATATTCATGATAGGTGTAGTTGACTAATTAATGTTAGACTTTAAAACACAACACAACAACCAACTTTTGAAATCACTATTCTTCACTTTTGGAGGGGAAGAATTTTGTTTCAAATTTTGGGACAATGCTAGCACTTTGGGAGTCATAGAAAGGTGATAGGGAAACTCACCCAAGAGTTTGGAACTAAAAAAGACGGCTTGGAGCTTCAACATCCAAGGAAAAAGTTTTGAACTTCAACCGATCAATGTAAATTTTTTCCGCAAACTTTCTTGATATATTCACACACGAATCAATGTTTAGAGATCATTGACATGTCTATGACACTAACAATGACAACATCACAACTACAACCATAAACCTTCACCCTAAATGCTCTCTTTTTCATTACAAAATCCATCAAATAACAATCAAGCTCTAGCCCTTCAACACATTCGGCCATAGCTACTCATTATGCAAAAATTGTGCATTCCTATTAATAAGGGATGAGATCATGCTATCTCATCATGAAATGCATAAAAAACTACCATAACAAGTTAAATCATTTCAAATTCATCAATTTTATGTCTAGGGTTCATGGGATTTCGAATATGAGAGTTGAAAATATTGGCTGAAATTAGAAAAAAAAAAGAAGGAAATGATGTGTAACAGGGACTTACTTGCATGAAGAGGAGCTTGAGAGGCCATTTCCCATTCTTATTGGCGTGAAAAGAAGAAGAAAAGCAAGAGATTGTGCTTATTTAGAGAGAGAACGTAAGAAATTTTCTGGAGAATATCGTGAACAAGGATGCTTTTATAATAGGGGGAAGAGTTTTTTGTAATAAAATATTATTAAATATTTAACACATGCTAAATTGAAAGGGGATTTTCATAACTGTGTAGACCAGATGATAAAATATGAGTTTTTGACATAGTTGTGATCCATATCTTGAAATATTTTAAATATGAAAGTTGTAGATATTCATCTAAGCGTTCCGACAATATAAGTCTTTGAAATCAGACATCGGTAGCTCAAGTTATGGCCAAAGACTGTCCGAAAGTGACTAAAAATTAATTTTGCGTTATAATCGCAAAAGTTTCGTCAAACTTTTGAAAAAATATTTTTGTTATCACAAACTCCCCCATACGTGATTTTATATTAAATAATACGTCACACACTTAAATTATAGTCGTCAGTATCATGTTGCAATGACCAGGGTGTTACATAATAATTATGCTTTATTAGATAACATTAATTATTTACTGAACCAATTGTGATTAATTAGATTAATCTCATTTATTTAATTTTAAATAAATAATCACATTAGGGCTTTATTATTGTAGACGCTGGTTTTCGCCCGAGGTCCACAATTGAGATTTTGTGAAAGAGGGGCACTGGCGATCCTGCAAAACAAAGATGTAGAGTGAGCGAAAGTACTGCCCACCGGTGTGGTGGGTGCCGGGGGCACTCTGACGCTCAAGTCAGTGAAGGAACTGAAGAAGTAGTAGGAGGAAGGTCAAAGTAAGATACTACATTGAGCTTCGTAGGGTGCCGTGAGGGCGGCAGATAGCATGTATGGTGATCTTTGTGAAAGTCCCAAAGCTGTGAGTATGAGAGCTAGAAGTTGAATGCTCCCCTCGTGGGGCATCGTTTCCTATATATACATGCTCTAATAACGTGTGTCTTTATTGTCCTTTGATTGCTCGTCCGTTGGATCATGATAACGGTCGACTTCATGAGGTGCAATTACTGCGTTTTGCCCGTTGTTGGCTGGAACAGATGGGTTATGAATGGTGTTTATGAGCCTGAGCGTTATGTGGACTGGCGTGGGGTGAGCTCCGATTATGGTTTAGGCACGTGGTATTTCACTGGGCCTGGGCTTGTGAATCTCTGGGCCTCTATATACTTCAAACATTGGGACTTTCTTTTGCGGTAGAAGCTTGGGCCTGGGTCTTATGTTGGAGAGTCTGGAGTGCATTCAATATTGGGCCTGAAGTAAAATGATGAAATTGCCCATGGACCAAATTTGGGCCGTACAGTTTGTCCCCTACTCTCTAAGTCAAAGAGTCATTGGCTTGGAGAGTACTTGATGCGTGTGTCGCCTGGGACGAGGCCATAGTATGTAGGTGTACTAGAGCATTTGATGCTGCCAAACGAATGTCAAGTTATGAACTTGACTCTACAAGATCCATTGGGGAAGTACCCAGTCGACCAAACCAAATGAATAGATCGGGATAATGAAGTTGACTCTACCAGAGCCATTGGGGATGTACCCAATCGACTGAACTAGATGAAGGTCAAGATATAAGTCATACGACATGTGTATTCCATGTCTACAACTTGACTCGACATGAGTCCATGGGAATGTCTCTGGTCGACTGAACTAGATGAAGGTTCAGGATATAAGTCATACGACATGTGTAGTCCATGTCTACAACTTGACTCGATATGAGTCTATGGGGGATGTCCCCGGTCGACTGAACCAGATGAAGGTTAATGATATAAGTCATACGACATGTGTAGTCCATGTCTACAACTTGACTCGATATGAGTCTATGGGGAATGTCCCCGGTCGATTGAACTTGATGACGTTAGGAAGATATTCAGCCTACTGGTCCTGAAGAGGAACTATAGGGAGTCTCTATATCGTCTGGACCAGATGAAGGTCCAGGTTTTGAGCTGTATGAAATTACCTGCGAACCACATATATGGTATGTAAATATGGAAAAAATGTGATTACCTGTCACGTGGTGAACATTTCGGCTGAGACAGATGATCTTATTAATATTTGAGGTAGGCTTATCCTTTTATCTCCCGGATTGTCTCCAATCTATTGGACCTTGTAAAGCTTCTAAACCGATCTCCACTTTATTGAACCTGATGAAGGTTCATGATTCTATTCATACTGCTAGACTTGGCAAAAGTCCAGAAGAGTCTACGAGACCTGATAAAGGTCCAAGAGACTATTGTCGACGGTCCTGATGAAGGTCCTGGAAGATACTGTAGACTTGACATAACGAATGTCAAAAGTGAGCTTCATCCTCGATGGCATTTTCTTTAGTGGGTGCATGTCGTTTGTCTTGTTTTGCATGAAGGGGCGCAGCGTCGTTTCTCAAGGTGGCAGGTGATAAGCTCGCACCTTTGCAGGCACATATGTTCGCGCAAATGGGAAGGTTTGTCACTCAAGAGGAAGCAAACAAACCCAACAAAAGTCTCAAAGCCCAAGGACCCAACAAAACAAAAGGCAAACCGACCTACAAACAATAAAGGAAACTGGGCATAAAAGTCGCCTTAACACAAAAAACATCAACCCAAGCCGAGACTATCACATGGACATCGAAAATTGGTCCGTAAACACCTAACAAAGCAAAAAAGTCATGAATTATCCATGCAGTCAGATAAGACCAGGAGAACCCCAAATCCTTGACGCCAACCTCAATCCAAGACAACAAACCAAAACCATGCACAATCGGTCGCTAGTTCGATCCATACTCCACCAGCAGTCAACCCAACACACTCAGCCCGAAAACAAGCCATCCACCAGCCCAAATCAAAGAAAACCAGCTACCATAGCCCAATGAAACAAAAGAAATTAAGCTAAAGCTATCGAGTAATACTTCAATCCTGCCCTGGAAAATTGAAGCCCAAGTCGAGACTAATAAGCCCTCCCAATCCAAAATTCTAACTGCCGAAACCAAAGTCCGTTGTTGTGACTGGAAGAATGGATTCTGAATTGGATGCCCTATCTTCCTTCCCCTTATTCTGAGTGAGGACATATCTTAATGTAACGAACTAGACGAAGAGTGACGTTTAACTTTAGTAAGCTAAGAACAGAACTTATCCAAAGCAACCCATCAGCCCAAGCAAACCAACAGCCCACAAACAACACAACGGCCGAGACAAAGCTTAGCCCAAATTACATGAGCCATTTCCCCATAGCATATTAACGTCAGCCCTTTTGAAGTAGCCCAAAACGATAGATTAAGAATCCAGCTCACACAAATTGCAAGACCATGAAAAATGACACTTCAGAGGCCATCCGAAGCAAGACCAAGAAGGCAGGCCTCACATCATTTTCTGCAAATCAATAGTCCAGCCTTAAATGACGAACACACACAGGCCCATTATCAAAGCCCAAAAACAAGCGCAGCCTCAAGAAATGACTTCCAAAACCAAGCAAACTGGCTCCAAGCCTCATAAAAAACAAATTGAGAGCAAAGCTGGGAATCCCACATCGGCAGTTGCAAGAAAATGAGTAAAAAAACCCAGCGTCATGCGTCATCGAAGATCAGAACACGAGTATTTAGACTCGCAAGCAGCAACCTCGACCACATTACTGAAACCCTAACTCTACCGAACACCTCAGATCCCATAATATTCGGTATAT
This sequence comes from Zanthoxylum bungeanum, assembly GCA_019454045.1. Taxonomy (NCBI): domain Eukaryota; kingdom Viridiplantae; phylum Streptophyta; class Magnoliopsida; order Sapindales; family Rutaceae; genus Zanthoxylum; species Zanthoxylum bungeanum. Next base: position 20,692 of record SKCR01053319.1, on the reverse strand, counting down.
CAACTGGATCTTAGCTCCACTACATCCATCACCTCACCGCACCACAACGACGCCGCCAAAAGCAGCTATAAACATTAAACTGTTAGTAACTAGCTAAAAACTCCATCAATTTATCACTTTCTTGTTATGCGTGAAAGCAAACTGGAGCTATAAAGAATTAGGGCTTTCGGATATGGATAACATGATGGTGGCTGGTTGTCGTTAAGTTAAAAATGGAGGTGAAATGAGGATTGTAAGGGCAACTGATGGTTTCCCCTTCGATAGGCTGATTCAACTATTTTGTATGGCTATCTCACTTCTGTCGTCGTGTCAGGGTCCTTTATGAGGCGGTGTCTCAACACGTAAACGCGGGTGGCGCAATGCCTTTTGGTAACTGGTGGGCCCAGGTTCGTGGGGAGTCACCTCGTGGACCATCTGACGGATAGAGGCGATTGTGTGATTGTTGTCGATTACAAAAAAGATAACTTGGTTCACCATTTTGGAAACCCACAGTTCGAGCTCATTTGACACGATGTCATTGAGCCAATTATGCTCGAAGTTGATCAGATTTACCTCATTGCTTGCCCTGCCTCCCCCGTTCATTACAAGTTTAATCCTTTATGTTTTCCTTGTCGAGTGTCATTTTCGTCTGATGCCAAACCTCTGTAGGCATGTTGTCGAATGGAATTGCTAACCTTTGATGGGTCTTCACTTTTTCCTTGTCGAGTGAAATTTCGGTATGATGCCAAACCGCTGTAGGTACGTTTGTCGAGTGAGATTTCTGACATTTGAATGATCTTCACGTTAGCCTTGTCGAATGGCATTTTGGTCTGAACAAATCACAAAAATGAAACCAGAGTCCCACATCGCCCAAGAAATGTAACTCCAATAACCAACACACCTAGACCGACTACAGAGAGACAAACCAACTCCAGACGCAGCAACACAAATAAATCATTTGTCCCACACCGGTTACTTTTCTTGTAAGAAGATGCAGCAAGGAAGTCATATACAAGCTAAAAAACATCTCCATACGACCACATGGGCGTATAAAAACATGTAGATCAACCAACCCATGCCTAATGAATGGTCCCACATGCATGAAGCCTTACATAAATTGCCAAAACGCAAAGGACAAACACCACTCCCACGCGTAACAATATGATCAATTGCCAGACAACTCTCTCACCCGATCCAACAAACCTTTACAGCACATCAGATTCATGTAACCCCTCTTAATCTAAAACCCATCCACGCAGAAATCTCAAACCTCATGAGAAATGGCCGAATACATGAAGCCTAGAACAAGTTTGATTAAATGCCCCAGAGAAACACAGTCACGTGGAATGCAATGGTTTGATGTAAATGGACCGGCTGTTGATGGGCTTGGCGTGTACCTCATGCAACTTTATATGCTCAAAGTCTGGAGGATATGATGTCGAGTGGGACAATATCCTCATGATGTGCATCCATGTAGTGTTGATTGAAATCTTAGGTAGCTCAGCCTACCTATCTGTCGTGTCGAATGGATCTTCAGCCAAAAGCTAATCATTCCTTCATGTCATGCCGATTGGAACCTTAGCCTCTAGCCAAGACTTCATCCTCATCGTGTCAAGTGAAATCTATTACTCTAGCTAGAACTTCTTCATTATCCTGTGGAATGAAACTCCAGCCATCTAGCTAGGATTTCTTCTTTCTCATGTCAAATAAGATCTTGAACAAGAGTCAAGCCTCACATGTGGAGGGTCGAGTGGAATCTTTAGCAAGCGACAAGCTACATATATAGTAATGTCAATTGGGACATCCTCCACAACACGCTAATATCGAGTGGGATATCCCTAACAAATTCTTTCCCAAACATTGTAAATGTCGACTGAGCCATCCATAACAATTACCTAGTTATAAATTGTAGTGTCGACTGGGACACCTATAACAAGTCTCTTACTATAAATCGTAATACCAACTAGGACATCAATCAAAAGTTCCAAGCCACATATTGATGTCGACTGGGACACTCATAACAATTACCAAGTTGAAAATCATAGTGTCGTCTGGGACACCCATAGCTAGTATCATATTATGACACCTATTATAAGTCTCATGCCTTAGTGAAGTCGACTGAGATATTCTTAAAAAGTGTAAGCCATACCTGGTAAGGTTGACCGTGATGTCCACACCAAGTTTTCATACGGGTACTGTCGACTGGGACATCCTCCTCATGCCAAATACATCCTTTCATCATGTGAGGTAAATGGTAGGAAATATAGTTCCATTGAAGGGAGGCGTCTTGCTCCTGATGTAGGTCCATGAGACTATGGTCGAATGGAGTCTAGAGTTGATGAAACTCCATTCACGTAATCTTTCTTCTCACCTGGAGGAGACGACAATCCTCTTTCGTAGTCTGAAGGGGATGATATTCTATCCATGCCATTTAGATTAGATGGTAATCGCCCCAAGTAGTCTCGAATAGATTTCAACCTTAGAGAATACTTCTTGGTTGATTGGGTATGCCGGGAATTATGAGGGTATTCTCATGTCGATTGGAGGAAGTGTGTAGAATGGTCAAAGTGGCGGTCCATATATGTTGATTGAAGCAAATAGATTTCTAATTAAGAATGAAACAAATGAGCCAAGTGACAATCCTAGAGATTGGAAGATTTCTAAGAGTGGAGTGTTTTAAATTATGTCGGATCGACTCTTTCTCACTGGTAGTCTGATACCGGGTAGGCTTGACATAATCGCTCTTTTAATCTCTTGTATTTCCTTGCATATGGAGGAAGGGGTTTGTTGTGTTTGGACGGTTGAGTAGATGTGTTGACTTCTTTCGTGATTTGGTGAATGGTTGTATTATGGCATATTGTCACTTGCCACATTTTTGAAGCTTCCAAGTGGTTGGATCGAATGGCAGGACTATTGGGATGACTTTCTGCCTCGCGTCTTTTGGGTTTGAAGAAATGTGCTTCAATGTTTATAATTGTTCTTGGAAGATGGCTAATTAAGTGATCATGAGATCTAGTGTTTGCTCGTCGTGTGACGCCTCACGAGGAGGGGTGTTTGATAGGATCGTAGATGAAAAGATCTTTGCATGCTATGAATCGCTAGGCCCCACGGTGGGCGCCAAATTGTAGACGCTGGTTTTCGTCCGAGGTCCATAATTGAGATTTCGTGAAAGAGGGGCACTGGCGATCCTGCAAAACAAAGATGTAGAGTGAGCGGAAGTACTGCCCACCGGTGTGGTGGGTGCCGGGGGCACTCCGACGCTCAAGTCAGTGAAGGAACTGAAGAAGTAGTAGGAGGAAGGTCAAAGTAAGATACTACCTTGAGCTTTGTAGGGTGCCGTGAGGGCGGTAGATAGCAGGTATGGTGATCTTTGTGAAAGTCCCAAAGCTGTGAGTATGAGAGCTAGAAGTTGAATGCTCCCCTCGTGGGGCATCGTTTCCTATATATACATGCTCCAATAACGTGTGTCTTTATTTCCCTTTGATTGCTCGTCCGTTGGATCATGATAACGGTCGACTTCATTAGGTGCAATTACTGCGTTTTGCCCGTTGTAGGCTGGAACGGATGGGTTATGAATGGTGTTTATGAGCCTGAGCGTTATGTGGACTGGCGTGGGGTGATCCCCGATTATGGTTTAGGCACGTGGTATTTCACTGAGCCTGGGCTTGTGAATCTCTGGGCCTCTATATACTTCAAACATTGGGACTTTCTTTTGCGGTAGAAGCTTAGGCCTGGGTCTTATGTTGGAGAGTCTGGGGTGCATTCAGTATTGGGCCTGAAGTAAAATGACGAAATTGCCCATGGACCAAATTTGGCCCGTACAATTATAATTTCATAAATATCTTTACAATTGGAGGATACTTTGATAATTATAAAATATGGATTTATAGTTGTATAATACTGGATTAAATTGATTAATCAAGTAGTTAGACAAATTGAAAAGATTACACCTAATATGCATATTTAGGCAAATTAGATTAAACTCATCGAAAAGTTGATTTAAACTTTTATTAATAAAAAATTCAGGTTAACCCGACCCGACTCGAAATTTATGAGTTGGGTCACGGGTTTGATATTAAAACCCGACCCGAAACTATAATTGTTTTTATTAATTTTCTAAAATTTTTATTATTGTTCTAAAAATTTATTATTCTTTTAAGTTTTTACTATTATTTCATTTATTTATTACTTTTGTTATCTTAAAACTTTATATATGATAATATTTCGGAATGTAAAATAATTATTATTTAAATTTCAAAATAATTAATTCATAAAAAAAATCATTTTTTTGGCTGACCTGACGACCCGACCCGATCGGAATTCACTTTTCAAATTTCGGGTTTGGATATCATGACCCGCGTGACCCGACCTGATTGGATCTCACGAAATCAAAAAACCCCGACCCGACCTGACCCGTGTGCACCCCTTAGTCACTATAAAATTTTTTTGAAATACTGACAGAATTTATCGATAGCTATCTTTCTAATGGTAAATACCGATGAATTCAAAAAAAAAAAATAATGGAGCCATTATCTAACTACATATTTACCAATTGATTTCTTACGATAATATAGGGGCGAAAAATTTCATTACTATATGGGGGTGTCAAATTAAGGCCCCACTAATTAGTGAAGGAATCTTGACAATTCTGTAATGGAAAAATTATGTCCCTAAATATGATATCAATTTATTGCGCCACTGTTTATGACCAAATTTAGCGGTGGAAATTTTCCATTATTAATTTTTTTTTATTTGTTTAATAATTTGAACCCATCTCATAAATCCTCGCAGTGCTAAATTAAGGCCCCACTAATTATTGATGGAATCTTGATAATTCCACGAACCACGATGGAAAGATTCTGTCACTAAACATGATACCAATTTAATGCACCACAACTTGTGAACAAATTTAGGAATTGAATTTTTTCGCTAAATTTTCTTTTCAACATTCAATAATTAATAATTGAATGTTACATAAATACTTTATATGGGATGAGGAACTAGTTGTCGTAGTCCAGATTGCTTGGAAGCAAAAAAAAAAAAAAAAGTGCCAGAGAGGCTTGAGCACATTGGTGAGGCCACGTACATGAAGTGGATGGAAGATTGGGCTCGACCTAAAGCAGTTCAATTGTCGGGAAAGATGTTGTTGGTAGTATACCCGAGATCCAGTAGATTAGAACTGTAATATTTATAATTGTGAAACTTATATTGAATTAATAAAATGAAATTTCATTTATTATACGAGTTTATGTATATTTAGTTTATAAATATCTTGTATAATAAAAGTTGTGATTTATATAAGAACCAAACATAGTTTAGGTTTATAAGTTCCTATCAGTCCTAAATTATTAATTTTGGGATTATAAATAACAAGGATATTAATCCTGATATACTAAATGAATCTATCACTGCCCAATTGTAAAATAGCTAATCTCGTAAGCCACTTGCATAGTCCGTATACAATAAGTATTTTCTCATTAACTCTTCACGAGAAATGTACTTAGGCCACGAGATTGGACTTGATAATTGTTTCGACACTCCCTTTGGTCACCACCGAAACTGGAAAGCAACTGTACAACCCTTGCATAGTTCGGTATTGCAAGATTATTCACAGAAAGTCTCCATGCGCAGCAGAATTTATGTTTTGGTCTCAGGATCGACCCTCAAAAAAATTTATTCTCCTTTACCCTTTGAACCGAATCTGATCAGGTTCTGGATAGCCCTTGGACTTTTCAATAATTGCAAATTTCATCCCCTGATGTTTGCGCAAATTAAAAATCTGGACAGATTCACAGTCCAGTGTTTACAGCCATATTCAGATGTCTTATGTGTAAGGTTTTGGGGTTAGCGCGGAAGCATTCATGTGACTGAAATTTAAAATTTTCTTCCAAAATCACTTTAAAGATCGTGGTTATGTTGTTGATGTAAACAATATACTATTTAAATTAATCTATATTAATTTAACATGCATGCAATAAATATTTTATTTATCAACATAAATAAAATTTACTAATAATAAAACATACATTGATGTGCTTATTATCTTTCTCGAGCCTTTTGAATATCCTCCTTGATTTTTCCCTTTTAGTAGTGCACCAAGTGTTGCACCTCTAGTTGGCACACTAGCGCTCCTCTACGAACAAATCGCTCCCTCTCTTGAGAACAAAAGAAACGTTTTTCTTTTCTAGGATGTTTGAAGTGTTTAGAAATAAATTGGAACTATTCCAATAGAGAGAAAAATTCTTTAAAAAATATTTTCGCTTAATCTATATATATAGAAGTTTTGCCTTCAACTTGAACAAGAAGTTTTGCCTCAACTTGAACAAGAAGTTTTGCCCTCAACTTGAACAAGAAGTTTTGTCTTTCAACTTGTACAAGAAGTTTTGCCTTTCAACTTGAACAAGAAGTTTTGCCTTTCAACTTGTACAAGAAGTTTTGCCTTTCAACTTGTACAAGAAGTTTTAATTGTATTCCAATACAATAATGTCAATCAAATATCTCTCCAAATCAAATTTGGTCTCTTAAAGATTCTTTCCAAAAATAAAATTAGGATACTTAATCAAATTAGGAATCCTAATTAAATAAAGGCTTCCCTATTTAATCTTAAATATGACTCTAATTAATTTAGGTGCTAGCCCACTAAATTAAAGCATAATAGATTAAATATTATTTTGGCATATTAATTAATTAACTATTAATTAATTAATTTAACTTACTTAATTTTAATTAACAAATAATTAAAATTACATTTAATTTATTTAATATAAATATCAAATATTTAATTAAACAATTAAATCTTATTTTATTTTTCGAATTTATTAATCAAATTAATATTTCTAAAATATCTCGAATATCCTAATCCAATTAGGAAATGCCAAAATAATCATTTATTAACTTTTAATAAACATCCTCGAATTTGTAACATAGACGAGAACTATATTGTGCGACCGTCCTAGGTTCATTATCAAGTAGCAATGGAATAATATTAACTCTTTAATATTTCATCTCTATGATATTCCACAGACCATGGGTAATCTCCTAGCAGCAAGCCATGGCCCCTGGTCGATGAATGAAGTGAGAAAACATATGAACATGTTATAATACACTTCGATCATGTCATCTCATTCCTTCCGATATTTATGTTTCTTATCGAGTCTGGGATCATGGTTAGGTCAAATCCTTATCCTCGATATATATATATATATATCTTTAAACTTTATCTTGTGGATTTGATATCTCTAAGATATCGACTGCTTTGACCAAAGACTTATATCCACAATTTTAAGTTTCATTGAAACATCTATAACTTTAATTATCAACGTTATCGGATCCCATCTTGAAGCATACGTGACTTCGTACGTCAATTGCTCAAGGCCAAATAGTATTTATTCAAATGACTTGGATAGTCGAATGAGGATATACTAGTGAACCAAGAGTACTATCGCACAAGTCATCATATGATCTCAGGTCAAATGATATGATGCCACTAATGTATTATTACGAAAATCAATAACCTTAGATAATATTATCATGTGATCTTACATTTCTGTGGTCGTGTTCGATATTTCATTCTACTAATGAAACATCTATTATTTGTGTCCTTATGATATGAGACTCATCATTCATTCTATTAACATCATATGTCAATCTAGGCGACACATAACAATAGTGGTTAAGTGATATATTATTGTCATGTATAACAATCACATTTTACCAAGAACTTAATTTGAGACATATATAAATATTATTGACTCTCATAATCGCAAAAGTCTTTTGGATTAACGATACTCATATTACATAATGTCTCAGGACATACACATAAAATATGGATGTAATAATGTGTAGTTAACAAAAGCCTTTTATTAATAAATAATAAACTATATTACAAATATTATGCCTTAAACCATTACATCCATAACTGGTTTTAGGGCATACACTTTAACAAACTCCCACTTGCACTAAAGCCAGTTGTTATGATACCCAATGCCCATCTTATCAAGATGACGCTCCATTTGTTCTTGGCTCATTGGCTTTGTGAGTGGATCAGCCACATTATCAGCTGAAGGTGTTTTCTGAATGACTATTTGCCCATCTCCAACATATTCTCTTAGTATGTGATACTTTCTTTGAATGTGTTTGGATTTCTGGTGTGACCTTGGTTCATTTGCCTGTGCTATAGCCCCATTGTTATCGCAGTTCAAAGGGAATGCTCCTTCAATGGCTGGAACCACACCTAGCTCTGTAACGAACTTCTTTATCCAAACTGCTTCATTCACTGCTTCTGAAGCTGCTATGTATTCTGCCTCAGTAGTGGAGTCCGCAATAGTGGATTGCTTAGCGCTCTTCCAACTGACGGCTCCTCAATTACATAAGAAAATGAATCCAGAGGTTGACTTATAATCATCAGTGTCTTTCTGAAAGTCTGAGTCCGTAAACCCTTCCAATTTCAGTTCTGGTGATCCGTAAGTCAGTATCATATCCTTAGTTCTTTTTAAGCACTTGAGGATTGCCTTGACTACTATCCAATGATTTTCTCCTGGATCGGGCTGGAATCTGCTTGTTATACTAACAACAAATGTGATATCCGATCTTGTACATAGCATGGCATACATGAGACTACCTATGGCAGAAGCATATGGTACTTGACTCATGCGTGCTCTTTCTTGAGGTGTTTTGGGACTCATCGATCTAGATAGATGAATTACATTCCTACAAGGCAACAAACCTCTCTTAGAGTCCAACATATTGAATCTCTTGAGCACTTTTTCTATGTACAAACTTTGGGACAAACCAATCATTCTTATTGATCTATCTCTATAGATTCTTATGCCAAGAATGTATGTTGTTTCTCCCAAGTCGTTCATTGAGAATGTTTTGGATAACCATACTTTGACTGAAGTCATCATAGCGACATCATTTCCCAATTGTAATATGTCATCCACATATAATATTAAGAACGTTATGGCACTCCCACTGACCTTTTTGTAAACACAGGGCTCATCCATATTTTTGATGAAACCAAACGTTTTGATCGCATCATCAAATCGTAGATTCCAACTCCTAGATGCTTGCTTTAGACCATATATAGATCTTTGCAACTTACATACTTTATGACTATCATATTTAGATGTAAAACCTTCTGGCTGTTTCATATAAATTTCTTCCTTCAGAAACCCATTTAGAAAAGCTGTTCTTACATCCATTTGCCAAATCTCATAGTCAAAGTAAGCTGCTATAGCTAAGAGAATTCTAATGGATTTTAGCATAGCTACTAGCGAAAAGGTCTCCTCATAATCAACTCCTTGTTTTTGAGTATATCCTTTTGCCACTAGTCTAGCTTTATAAGTCTCTACTTTTCCATCTTTTCCAATCTTTCTCTTGAAGACCCATTTACACCCAATTGGACAAATTCCTTTTGGAGGATTAACTAGTGTCCATACTTGATTGGAATACATGGATTCCATTTTAGAATTCATAGCTTCAAGCCATCTAGAAGAGTCAATGTCTGAAATTACTTCTTCGTAGTTTCTTGGGTCATCAATATGAACCGTTTCACCAATCATAAAAGATTCAAAATCTTATTGATTGACTAGGGTATATCTCAATGGCATGGGAGATTCCCTAATTGATCTACGAAGTGGTTATGTTTCTTGAGGTGCTTATTGTTCTACTTGTTCTGGTTCCTTCTAAGGTGAGTCAATTCATTTTCCAGAATCCTCTTCTTAAGAGACTTCCTCATCTAGGTCCACTTCTTTCCCAGTATTTCCCTCTTGAACCAAACGGTCCTCAAGGAAGGTAGCATTCCTACTAACCACTATCTTGTTATCAGAAGGAATGTAGAAGTAGTATCCCATCGAATCTTTGGGATATCCTATGAATTGAGCTTTTTCAGATATTGAGTCTAGCTTTTCTGTAAAGACTTTCCTTACATAAGCTGGACTACCCCAAATCTTCAAATATCTTAAATTAAGACATTTCCCATACCATATCTCATATGGGGTTTTGGGAGCGGATTTGGTTGGAACTCTATTTAGAACATGCAAGGCTGTTTGGAGAGCATATCCCCAAAAGGATGTCGGTATATCAACAAAACTCATCATGGAACGTACAATATCCAATAGGGTACGATTTGTCCTTTCAGAGACACCGTTATGCTGAGGTGTGTAAGGAGGTGTTACCTATGACACTATTCCATGTTCCTTGAGATATTCTTGAAATTTGGTACTTAAGTATTCTCCTCCACGATCAGATCATAGATTTTTAATACTTTTTCCTAATTGGTTTTCTACTTCATTCTTATACTCTTTGAACTTTTCAAAAGTTTCTGACTTATGTTTCATTAGGTACAAATACCCAAATCTTGAACAATCATCAGTGAAAGTAACGAAGTATTGAAAACCACCTTTGGCCACTATACTAAGTGGGCCAGATACATCAGTATGTATGAGTTCCAAGGTTTCTTTGGCTCTTTCGTTTTGTCTTACAAAAGGTGATTTGGTCATTTTTCCTTTGAGACATGATTCACAAGTTGGGTAAGGTTCTAAACCTAACGAAAGAAGTAAGCCTTCCTTCTCCAATTGTGAAATTCTTTTATCTCCAATATGACCTAATCTTAAGTGCCAAAGGAATATTGAATTAGGATTATCTCTTGGTCTTTTTGTTGTTATTGTATTTAATTCTTTGTTATGGTTCACATTCATTTCCAAGACATACAATCCGTTTTCTTTTAGTGCAACACCAACAAATTTATTCAGATAATAAATATTGCATTTCTCATTGATAAAATGAAATTCATAATTACATTTTTTCAATACTGGAATAGAAACAATGTTTCTTATTGCAATAGGAAAATGTAAAACTTTATCTAATAAAATTAAATATCTTGATGGCATAGGAAGTTGACATGCCTCTACGGTGGTTGCAGAGACAAGTTCTCCATTTCTAACTTTCAGGACCACTTCTCATTCCTTAAGTAACCTCTTACTCTTTAGAATCTGAGGAGACATACAAATATGTGAGGTCGCAGCATAATCTAAAATCCATGAATGAGATATGGAACTTATTCCAAGATCCATTTCAATAACAAAGAACGAAGACGTACCTTCTTTTTACTTTTTCAAGCTCGCAAGGTACTAAGGACAATTCCTCTTCCAATGTCCTTTCTTCTTGCAATAGAATCACTCATCTTGGGCATTCTTTTCCTTCTTTTTCTTCGATATGCCTCCAGTGGGCTTAGATTTCTTAGAGACTTGTTTCTTACCCTTTCCCTTTTTCTTGCCCTTGTGAGGACCAGAGATAGCAAGAACAACCCCTTTATCATTCCCCTCAACCTTCAAGATGTTTTCAACCTTTTCGCAGGTCTTTAATGAGCCATGAAGCTCACTAAGTGACTTAGTTGATCTAATCAACTTATTCATATTGAAGTTGGAAATGAAGCCCTTGAAGACGGGAGTCAAAGACTATAGGAAATGAAGCCCGCACAGGGGGAATAGAAAGCAATGAGAATGTCAGACGTGAGGAGCCTCCGAATAGGGTGAGTGATGAGATCTATATTTTTGATGATGACATGGCAGAGTATGCCATGGGAAGGGTAGCCGGGTCTCAGGCTGAATTGAAGAAACTCAGGGATCAGGTAGAGTGAGTTACCCATATGCCGAAGGGTAAACATAAAGATTTGCTAGACTACCATGCGGTGATTTTCGAAGAGTAGCTGCCTTCACATTTCAAGATGCCCGACATAGCCAAGTTCAATGAGAACGGAGATCCAAGGGTCCATCTCTGATAGTATGTTTCCGTGATGAGTTCAGTGGGTTTGTCGAAGCGTCAGGTTCAGAAGATGTTCGAGATATCACTGGAGGGGGCGCCTGTGGTATGGTATCACGACCTGGAGAGAAAGGACAAAGATGACTAGAGGGCATTAGCAGAGGCCTTTCTGAATCAGTATGTCACAGATTTGGAGATCGAATTGTCACTTCGTGACTTGGAGAATACCAAACAGAAGCCGGAGGAAAGCTTCAAGGATTATGTGGACCACTGGAGGAGCCAACTTTTGAAGATGCAAAATCAGTCCTCGGAGAAGGACCAGATCAAGATGATCATCAAGGGCACCAAGCCCTCTATTTATAACAAGCTGAGGAGGATGACCTCCATGATTAGTGACTTTCAAAAACTCAGAGAAACTGTCATGGATATCGAGGAGGAAGAAGCTGAGAATAGGAAGTTTTTTGCCCATATTAGAAGGACTATTGGAGGGCCTTCCCAGACCAAGCCCGCTACTGTTGAGGTCTCTGCCGTAAAAAATAGGCGATTCTCCAATCTTGGTAGATCTTTGTCAAAGGTGTTTGAAAAGCGGAAGATGCAAGGATTCTTGAAACTTTTAGAACTTAGACCATTTTCAAACGCTGTGCCACTTCACCTCAACCTAAACCTGTATTGTTACTTCCATTAAGAAAAATGCCATGACACCGACAACTGCACCCGCCTTAGGCATGAGATGCAAAACCTCATTGACGCTCATAAGATACCCGACCCAGAAAAAGAACAACCCAACAAACACAGAAACCCTATACCCAACTACCACTCTGTTCCACCACCCACTTACATGATCAACTCTGGCCTACCTGAAGGCCTTGTCCTCCGAACCCTCAACCACCAAGCCTTTTGCATGGAGATATGGAACAACAGTAGTGAAGATGTAATGGAGTAGGGGATGGATTCCTGGAAAAACTTCTTAGGCAATGATAAAGAGAAGAAGGAATAGAAAGAAGAACTACTACAGTTGGAGAATCTGACACTCGAAGAAGACTAAAGAAGACAAGACTGCAGATGACGAAGAAGTTTATTTTTGTAATCTCGCATTTATTAGTCATAAAGACATTGTTTTGCTTACTTGTTCGAACCTTTTCGATTTTGCGTCATGACATGCGTGACATGAGCGTATTTGACATTAACTTGACAAAGACAAATGCGTTTAATCTCAGTATATGTGAAAACCCCGAGGGAATTTCAATTACAAGTAAGGAGCGGAATAGAATTGATAGAAAGAAACTGTAAGCAGGCCCTGGGGGCGACCAAATACATTTGTAGGCAAAGGGCACCAAAAAGCACCAGCAAGGCATAACCCATCGGAATAGGAAATACATCCATGCATACATGTCACATGCACACAATCTTTGTCTTGTTTTTGTTCGCAGGTTTTGAAGAAAAGCGACCAAGACACACAGTTCGGGAATAAAGCACAGGGAATAAAGCCCCCAATCAATACAGTTCGGGAATAAAGCCCACAATTTTGGGAACAAAGCCCAGGGAATAAAGCCCACAATCAATTCAGTTTGGGAATAATGCCCACAATCAACAAAGGTTTATGAACAAAGCCTAGGGAATAAAGCCCACAATCAACATAAGTTCGGGAACAAAGCCCAGGGAATAAAGCCCACAATCAATACAGTTCGGGAATAAAGCCCACAATCAACAAAGGTTTGGGAACAAAGCCCAAGGAATAAAGCCCACAATCGACATAAGTTCGGGAACAAAGCCCAGGCAATAAAGCCCACAATCAATACAGTTCGGGAATAAAGGCCACAGTCAACAAAAGTTCGGGAACAAAGCCCAGGGAATAAAGCCCACAATCAATACAATTCGAGAATAAAGCCCACAATCAATATAAGTTTGGGAACAAAGCCCATGGAATAAAGCCCACAATCAATACAGTTGGGGAATAAAGCCCACAATCAACAAAAGTTCGGGAACAAAGCCCAGGGAATAAAGCCCATAATCAATATAGTTCAGGAATAAAGCCAAAATCAACCTAAGTTTTGGAACAAAGCCTAGGGAATAAAGCCCACATTCAATTCAGCTCGGGAATAAAGCCTACAGAATAAAGTCCACTCTCAACAAGTTCGGGAACAAAGCCCATGGGTCAAGGCAGTTTGTCATCAATTCAATTCAGCTCGGGAATAAAGCTTAGGGAATAAACCTCACTCTCAACACAGTCCGAGAACAAAGCCCAGATATGGTTCGGGAACAAAGGCCATGGGTCAAAGCACCTCGCCATCCATTTAATTCAGTTTGGGAACAAAGCCCAGAAATCAAAAGCAGCTCATTCAGTGGTTCGGGAACAAAGCCCATGGGTCGAAGCACCTCACCACCAGATCAACTCAGTTTAAAGAACAACCGGTAAGTTCAGCAACAGCTGGCAAGACAGGTAAGTAAAAAATACATGCATGAATTTGATAGGATTGTCACTGTCACACACTGCACAAGTCCCATCAAAGTGGGGGTGACTGTAGACACTGTATTTTTGCATGAATCCCGATGATGAGCCTCGCATGGAGGCACTACCGGATAAGTTGCGGAAGTCACGGGAAAACGGACGTCGGAAGGGAAAATTCAGAAAATAAATACATTACCAAATTTATTTCCATTGTTTAGCCTCGGGTTCGCTCAATCAATTCCTGTTTTAAACATTAATCTTGGCCCAAAACCCCCGCACCCATCCAAAGCCCATACGCACCCATCCAAAGCCCACTTACATAACCCTAACCCTAATGCACCACTATAAAACATAACTTAAACCAAACCCTAACCCTAGCTCCACACCTCATTCTCCCCACCAATTCACAACTCCCTCTCCAACCTCTCTCATTCTCGCCTCCATCATCCTCTCGCCACTCTCGGCCGTAACAGAAAACAGAAACCCTAACTCTCTTATTCCTCCATCTCTTCGACACATTCTCTCTCCCACCTGTAACACACTGACCGGTGCAATTACACGCGTATAACGCAAGCACACGTATCGTTTAAGTAGTATAAAAAGTATCGATCCCACGAGGACTTAATACCTAATCTATTAATTTTATGAGGTCAAATGATTACTAGTATCTAATAGGTTGATTGATTGATTTGAAATGGTGATGATTTTAAATTTAAAAACAAGTAAATAAAATTACACGAAAGTAGGTTTAAGAAAATTCAATATTAGGAAATTATCTAGGGTTGTGAATCTTTCTAATATCTTTTAAAAGATGAAGTGGCTATTTCATGTTTGTGTAATAAATCGGTTTACTAACCTGGAACACTAAATTATGCGAAAGCCTCTGTCGATGGTCAGACGCAAATACCCAGTATAACCCAATTGAACCATATGTACTATGTCAACCAAATTACTTGGATTCATTAAGTTTAAGTTCCAATTATGGCTACCCCCGCCCGACAGGTATATGTCTATCCTGTAAGGAAATCTATTAAAGGGCTATCTATCCTCAATGAAGATCGTGGGCTATTAAGTCTGAGGCTGAAACCTAAAATTCCTTTGTCAAGTTTATTTTAGATTTACCAGATCAATCTTATTAGTGGCCAATTAACAAGACGCATTAAGCTTAAGACTTAATAAGTAAACCTTTAAATTACCCAAACTATAAAATAACCCCATATAAATCGGTGATATTAGAATTCATCACAACCCCAGATAACTAACTTAGTTACGACACATAACTAGGGCTAGTAAAATAAAAGACATAAAGTAAAAATGTTGAAAAGTAATTACGGTAAAGTAAAAGCTGAAAAGTAAATTACAATAAAATAAAATGCTAAGGTAAAAAGGATCAACTTTTAGTATTTACTATTTAGATATCTCCCTTAATATAATATATTAACTTGTGATTATTTTACCAACCAGCCATATAGGCGGTAATCTGATTAAGTCAAATTAAGTCCAACCAGCCTTAAAGGCGGAACCAAAATAAACCTGCCATATAGGCGATAAGAAAATTTAATTACCAATCGACCAATCTGGCAGTATCATTGCTTAGTCAGGTTTAAACCAGTTTAAAATGAATTACCAACCGACCAATATAGCGGTATCCTTTTTAAGCTAAATTTTAAATAGTGAATATATTATAATTAAGGGAGATTAATCTAAATAGCAATAGTAAAGGAATTACCTTTCACCCTAGTAGGGGGAAGTTACCTCCTCATGGTTAAATAGTAAAAATTGTAAAAGTAAAGAAAGTAAATTACTATTACTATTACAGAACGTAATTAAAATTTAATTACAAAACTAAAATTAAAAGAAACTAGATAGAAAACTCCCTATTTACATCAGAGAATTCAGAGAGGAAGGTACATCTGTAACTGAAATTTCGAGCTCTATTTATAGGCGTCAATAAGGGCCGCGCATCGCGACGCGCACGTTTCTTCTTGCGTTGTAACGCACTGACGTGTTACCTCGCGATTGGTCGGCTCAGATTCTTATCTGACACGTGGCGATTACGGATAAGGTGATAAGGTGACACGTGGAAAGGTGGCTGGCAACTCAATGATTATGCTGACATGGCGATGACGTGGCACTGACATGGCGATAATGATTGTCGGCACCATAGAATGATGACACGTGGCACGCTGTGATTGGCTGATGATGACGTGCCGGTGACGTGGCACGTTGACTCGGTCAACTGGTGATGTGGGCGATGACGTGGCAGACACATGGAGTGACATGTGGTGACACGTGGCGATGGTGATTATCGGCACCGTAGGATGATGACACGTGGCACGGTGCACGTTAGTAGATCGGTTGTGATGTGACACATGGCACGACACACGTTAGCAAAGTCAAACTTCTCAAATTCTGACATGTGTCCCCGACGCACATTAGTAAACTTGCGGAGCACATTAGGCGTCGCGACGTAGCCTGTGCGTCGCGACGCGCGCAACGACCACAATGCCCTTTTGTGTTCTTTTTCACTGTTTTGGCCCCAAATCAACTGCAGAATGTCCTGAAACTTTATTTATCTACAAAATAACACAAAACACATCAAAATATTCATAAAACTAAATAAAACTATACAAAATATTAGGTCAAATGAGTGGGAAATAGTGGTATAATTACCACTCATCACACCCCCAAACCTAACAATTTGCTAGTCCTCGAGCAAAACATAAAATAAAATACATAAACAACCATAAAATTTAACTAAGCCACTTTCGTAGGGATCACGGTTGCATTTAGCATATGCAATAAGCCTTTAAACCCCTAGGTGTCCCTAGTGGACGAGTTGTAGTCTCGTGAGGGTTTACAACAACGATACCCACAAACATTTTACAAAAGTAAAAAAGGTAGTGAAACTAATGCACACAAAAGCAAAAAGACAAGAGAAAAGAGAATAAAGAAATTAGTGACTAATCAGGTGAAACTTCTACTGCAAGTCACTATTTGTTTTCTTTCTTTCTAAATTACTGAATAAGTAAATTCTCCGGTTATATTTACCATTCTCCATATGCACAGCCGTCAAAATATTAAACAACTCTTTTTTGCCCACAACAATCACAAGTGCAGTTGATAAGAGAGTAATATTTTTGTCCTAAGGTTTTATCAGAATTCACACATTTTTGTAGCAATGGAATAATTTTTCTCATTTTTCTGATTTTTTCTTTGATTTTTGATTTTTTTTTATTTATATACAATATCTTCCATCTATGTAGCGAGTGTTGGGTCGGTGGCTCCCAAACCAGATGGCTTTAGGGCACTAGGTGTTAAGACTCCCCTACGGACTTAATTACTCAGACTTCAGATATATATATTTTTGTAACATCCTTGATCCATGTAGCGAGCTTTGGGCCAGTGACTCCCAAACCAGTTGGCTTTAGGGCACCAGGTGTTAAAACACCCTTACAGACTTAGTAACTCGGATCTCAGACGTTTTTTTTTTTTTTACTCCATCACTTTTTGAGAGCTTCCTCCAATTAAACTAGAGCACTGAATATTACAAACTTTTCAATTATAGCTCATGTCCATATGTTACCATGCATGTTGATAATATCTGCCAACTGAGCATATGAAAATCCATTTTAGTCAATTTTATGGAGAATTTACAAATTAAATAATTCAAAAGGAAATAAACAAAAATTAACTTGTTCCGAATTAGGTTTGAGATACGTCTCAGGAGTGGAAACTCCTTACTCATCTATCTCTTACCAATTTCACCTTTTTAGTCAAAATAAAAATACAAAAATGCAAAATATTTTTGTAATTTTTGAAAATTTTTCAATTTTTTTTGTATTTTTCGAAAAATTTTGGACTAAAAATAAAAACAACACACAACTAAAAACAAGATACTGATCAACTAATTCCCTCCCCCAAACCTAAATGAGACATTGTCCCTAATGTCTTAAACAGTATAAGAAGAGTTTAGAAGATAATACCTGGTTAACTGAAATTCTACACGAAAAGTTAAAGGTTAAGATCCAGATTAATCCGACGCCTCTTACCACGATCGTCATTGGACCAATTTATCTTTGAAATGATAGGGTCAACTTGTGGTTCATAGGCTAAGATTTGGTCAATTAGATATGGAGCAGTTCTGGCAGTAAAGAAGAGTTATTTTAAAGGTTTTGACACGAACCCATTTCTCCGGGCATCATCAAGAAACACACAAAGAAAATCATGAAATCCTTCAATGTTGTACAATCCAAGTGGTTTCTGGTGTATGTTCAGGTTCACCCAAGATAACACTGTAAAAATTTCCTCCAATGTACCCAAGCCATCTAGCAAAGCAATAAAAGCATCAACACGGTTAATCAGATATACCAGTCGTTCAGACATACCTGGCACGATCAGTTCTTCTCCTTTTGATGGTCCAATAAGATTTGCTTCTGCCAAGGGTTTTGGGATGATTCCCAAAACGTGACTGCCTCCTTCCTGTACGGCCTTTGAAACGATACCCATTAGTCCAAGATTGCCTCCGCCATATACTAAGTGCATATTCCTTGCAGCTAAGACTCGACCCAATTCCTGTGCTACTTCTACGTATTGTGGCTTAACACCAACACTAGTACCGCAAAACACACAGATGTTTTCAACTCGTCTTCTTGAAGTGGCTTCCATGTTTTACTCAGGATGTCTTCAAAAGTGCAATGATGAGTTGAATTTATAACACTTGAAAAATGGTGAGTAAAATAATTGCACTAGTACCTACCAAATGATAATTATTAGTTAACAGTAAAATAAATCGTGATAGTAAAAAAGGTATGGATCCTGTCGGAGAAAATAAAAGAAAACAACAAAACAAATTACAATTATTAGGAAAAGACAAAGAGATATAATATGTACAAGAAAAGTAGCGGCTTGATTGACGTCTATGCGTCAGGGACAAGCTTCCCATCCAATTTTCTTATAAATTGGCAAACAGGGTCTTTTTGAGTCAGATTCCCGAGACTTAATTATTGTATTTCCTTTTGGAAATGTGCATATAACACACGAATTTCGTGATACACATATCCACTGGGATGCGTCTCAAGAGTTTTAGATATGTCATCCAAAGACTCCTTACTCAAACCATCCCTAATGAAATTAATCTTATCTTCGCGGTTATCAGACACCATTCCTAAAGAATGACAACGAGTATCACAAAACATACGAGCACATTTATAACAAACACACATTCTTTTGGCTCTTCTCTTTTTAGCATAGGTGCTCCTTCCTAAACCAGACAGATGTGAAATAAAAGAGTCAAAAGACTCACTGCCAATCGGACCCGTGCTTTAATAATCCAACGAATGTCAGTAGGAATACCTTTGATCATCAGTAACCTCATCCGTTCCAAGTGAGCTTTGTAGACTTTCATCAGTGATTTTTTAGGGAGAGAAGGAAAATGCTTGTGAAGATTTGCAAGAACTTCTTCCATCCTGAAATGACTTATCCTGCAAAAATTAAACACACAAAAATAAAACACACCAGATCACAATATATACACAAATTTTATTGGTTGCCTCCCTGCGAGCACTAAGTTTAACGTCGTCAGCTAGACGTGACTTCTCGAACGTTAGGTTGGATCTGAAAGTGTGACACTTTCTTTTTATCGCTCAAATGATTCTCCCCAGTAGTGCTTAACACGCTTGTTTTTAACCTTGAATGTTTTGTTGGAGTCGGGATCATGTATCTCAACGGATCTGTCTAGTAAAACCTTTGTGATCACAAATGGACATGACCACCGTGATTTTGGCTTCCATGGGAAGAATTTCACCCTTGATTTATTTAACAGTACCTTCTACCCTGGTTCAAGTTGTATGCGCACTAACTTCTCATCATGTCTTTTCATTGCCTTTTCTTTGTACAATTTGGCATCCTCAAAAGGCTGATTGTGAAATTCCTCCAATTCGTTGAGCTGGTGGAAATTTTTCTCTTTTGTTGCTTGTAGTGCAAGAATTGGCTTTTTCAGTGCAAAAGATGATTTATCTTCAGGCTCCACAGACAATTGTCATGTTTTAAGTTTGTCAATAGAACTTTGCATTGTATTGGAGTTCTGAATGGTACTATGTATCACATCAAGTCTGAAACATTCCTCATTCTTTTCATCATCTGGGAAATTCATGGCCTTGAAAACATTGAATGTTACTTCTTGGTCCTGTATCCTCATGGTTAGTTCTCCTTTCTATACATCAATAATGGTTCGACCTGTAGCCAAGAATGGTCTCCCAAGGATGATTGACACGTCTGTGTCTTCCTCCATATCAAGGACAATAAAATCTGCTGGGAAAATAAATTTGTCAACCTTGACCATCACATTCTCAACTACGCCTCTTGGAACTACGAGCGTTCTATCAGCAAGTTGTAGAGAGACTGAAGTGGGCATTGTTTCTTCAATTTGCATTTTTCTGAAAATAGAAAAAGGCATCAAGTTAACACTTGCACCTAAATCACATAAAGCCCTACCAAAGT